>JAVJGI010000037.1:5550368-5650676 GCA_035590275.1 Ibycter americanus | reverse complement strand
AAAAAAAAAAAAAAAAAAAAAAAAAAAAAAAAAAAAGAAAAGAGTAATGATTACAGTAAGGTCTTTTTCTATTTTTAGAATGTTCCAGATTAACCAAAAAAAAAAGCCACCCTCAGAAACCCTCCAGACACATACTTAAGATAAAATTCCAACAACTCTGATCTAGCTGTGCGTCCACAGACGTGGTCCGCTTTGACACTTTGTGTAGAAAAGGAAAAAAGAAAAGAGGCAGTGGCTGTTCTTGGCAGCATTAAAATTTTGGCCAAATGTGTGGGCGGGAGGCTTGGTCCTGGCTACTGCCACTACTTTTCCAGCTCACAGAAAGCAAGGGGAAGAAAGAGCCTAACTGAAGCAGTAGTGAATAAAATCACTGATATTCTTTCTCTCAGCCTTTCCCCAAATCTCAGATCCTATCTCTTCCAAATGCTCATTTACAGCACATGCCAAATAACCCAAAGCACAGTATTACAGCATATTTGCTCCCACATGCTGTTTATAACACACTGGTAAACACAATAGCCAGCTATTTTGATGGCATAAATGTCTATGGCTCTGTCTTCTTGAACATGACCTCTTGCATAAAGCTCAACAGTAAAGCTGGAGAATAAAGATCTCCTAAAATTTCAGATATAAGAACTAAGCCTGTGCATCCTGTCTCCTGTCTTTAAATATATTTTCTTCCAACCGTTATTCCTATGAAATGTGTATCTACATGAAATCACCAAGACATTTTAAATCTGATCGCTTTTAAGGTCAGCCAAACTGAGATCATTCTTTTAGATTTTCTGAACAACCACATCTTAATAGATTTAACATACAAACAGGCTTCATTGCACTATCTCTTCCAGCCACTGTAGTTATCAAAGACTTGCACCTTTTTTTTTTTCCTTCTTTTTTTTTTGATCTGCCTCTATTTCTCTCTTTCCTTTAGGTCACTTATTAGAGTAATTTAGAGACTCAAAATGTTGTACATGACCATCATGTTGTGACACAGCACCAGAGCACCAGCATTTAAAATGCCTCTGACAGCTCTCACTTCCATCTAGGTGATTCTAATTATGTTGCAGAAACCAATTTCTTCAGTATTTACAAATTTATATATACTATCATCAAAAAGCATGGATGACCAGGTTCAGAAGCAGCTTTTCCAAGCAGGAGTTGTCAGTGCCTGCATTGGAAAATAATGATAGCATTTGTTTGAGGTTTTTTGCTTAGGTTTCGCTAGTCTTCCCCTCCAACTCTTTTCCTTCACTAATGGCAGTGGAACGTATGGCACAGAAAAATCACCTCCCTGCTGAAAGAAAACTTATGATATGGTGACACATCAGTTACTAATTTTAATTTATTTGTTTTTATTATGTCTTGAGAACACCAAAAGAGACTTTTTCCTATTAAAGTGTGATTCTCCATAGAAAACTGACTAAACAGTGACACCATGGGGTGCCTTGCCTATTCATGCTAATTAATTTTCACCTAAAATTACATAGCATGTTAAACATTTCAAGTGCTACCCCTGTGTAATCAATCAGAAAAAAAAGGTGCCTTTTTCACCTGCCACATGACTAAACACTAAAGATTATTTAATAAAGCAGAATATAGTAGTGATGCCAGTCTAACAGCACAGCCCATTGGCTCCCCCACAAGTGTACTGGACTGTCATGAGCAAGACCATAAACAACAACCTGTAGTAGATCTGGATCCCAGGGTTTATCTAAGGACCAAAGAGATTGGAGCTGTTGCTCTGGGTTAGGTAGATAAGAATCACAAATACCCAGGGTGGAGCTGGGTAAGCAGCTGCCTCGTTACAGCATCACATATCCAATCTGTAGCTCATTTTAAGCAGAAGTGCTTTACCTGTTGTCAGCAATTATTCAGATGTTTCTGTGATTGTGGCCCTTACCGCAGCCTCTCTGTGTTACCCGGCTGGCACAAAGCAGAACACTCAATTGGCTTCCAGGGCTAGTTTCAGTGGGTGATGGGTAGCCAGACTAGCAGCTCCTATGCCACCCTGATTTAGGAGCTACAGCTATGAGATTAGGAAACCACATCTGGCCAGTTGCCAGTCACCGTGACAAACCGATAGCTCTCGGGTTAATGTTGCTCAATACGAATGACGGCTCTGATCTCTGTTTGCAAACTGTTCTTCACATAAGCTTTGGGATTGCCCGATTTTTCCACTATTGTTATTGTTAGGAGATATCAACCCCTAAATAGGAACTTTCAAGAGTTCAGCTTACTTAGTGTTCTAACCTTTATCATGTCATTGCTGTCCAGGTGCAAGGTTAATGAGTTCAGATGTGGCTGAAATGAAGACGGAGTCCTGCTCCCCAGGCAGGTAGCAAACCAGCACCCTTGAGACCAAGTAGCCACCAGCTTTGACACTCTGGATTTCAAATTACCACTACCACAAACGGGACTGTCCCCTCCAGAAGATTAAACAGAAGCATATATTGCATACACCAAGCAATGACACCTTTATACTGACCTAATATATTTGCTGAGGTATCAGTGGGTCCCTGTACCGAGCAACTCCACGCTCACATTCTTACATTTTCCACAGACATTGAATAAAACTGTTCTATTGCTTTCTCAACCAGCGCTTCCCAAAATAGCACAATAATGCTGAATGCAAATTAAGCTGAGGAAGCTGAAATGGATCCAACCTCAGATATAGCAAAGTTGGGAAATGATCATTAAAATGCTGGTGACAGACATGCAAACAGGGATACATTTGTTTCTCTGTAATTTTCTTTTTTTTTTTTTTAAAACACAAATTATTTGTATTCCTTTTCACTTTCAGGGGAAATGATAATTAAGTTAGAAATGCAGTTTTAAGAATAGACATAAACAGATACTTCTGGAGATGGAAACAGAAGTACAGATTAAGTTCTATATTTTTAAAATAGTTTTGATAGCCACATTTATGTCCAACCCATTAATTTAAGGGTCTCTTATAATTACAGCTTTGACTGCAAACTCAGTGATGTTTCTGGTAGAATTTATAAGTCCAGAACCAAATTAATATTTATTATTTTCGTTTTAGTCATATGGATGAGTCCCAAATCAAGACTTAGGGCCATGTTGTACAAACAAACATGACCTAAACTCTCCTAATAACACACTTCTAAGCATGCTTAAAACACTAAAATCAGTAAGAGATAATGTCAAATATAAAACAAAAGCAGATTGCACAATAAACTTCTTTTTTTTTTAGTATAGCAAACTTTGTCTCATTGTTCCTGATCAGTATTTTTGCCGTATCAATGGAATTTTCAGTTCTCGCTTGTTTAGGTGATAAAAATGAGGTGGTTTTTCCCAGGCTCAATGTTCTTCAGAGACACTCCAAGTGGTTGTCTTATCCAATTGTCACTTTAACAAGCTGGACAACTTTCTTCAAAACAACTCCATGTTCAGTCAGTACCTAAAGAGTACTCCATACGTCTGACCTTGCCCTGCTGAAGTAGATGGGAAGCTTGGTACCGACTTCAGTGAACCTCGGATTTCATATGCTGTTCTAGCGGTCAGGAAAGCTAAAGCTGAACCTTGGATCACTAACTTCAAATACACTTGGGAAACGATCAGGTTCAGTTGAGCACTTAAAATCTGGACTCTGCCTCTAATAATAAGAAAAAATATCCCTGCTCTGACTACACATCAAGAAGTATGATCCAAGCTTCGTTTGCAATGGAGCCATTTCAACTGCAGCAGCTAAGCTGCGAGATAAGTAAATAACATTCATAAATACCACTGATAAACACACCCAACATGGAAAGAAACTGTGATGCTGATGCTACACAGAACCTTCCATATTTCCATGCATTTAAAATATATTACCTTGTGGCTAGTTGCTTTGGCAATCTGAACTTCTGAGCGCCAAACATGAGATAGCTCAGATCACCTCCTTGAAACCAGATGCATTCAGGAGGTCACAAACTGGGTATGCCAAAAAGGGAGGCACTCAAAATAACTTTTTAAACGTACATCATTGTGCTTTAGATGAGGAACAGAAAGAGAAATTACTATTGCAGAAAGCTGTGTTTACTCTTACAAATGAGGTTCGTTCAACTAGGCTGTAGAAAACATTATCTGCCCTAAGGAAAAGAATTGAGCATGCTGGTCTTGTTTGGTCCAGAAGAACCCACTTGTTTTGGGTGCACAACTCTAGACACAATGCCCTGGGTTATTATGTGTTTTCTAAAACAACCCTTAACCGTGTTTTTCTGAAGCCTGTGTCTCTTTAGATTTCTCAGGGTGACACAGTACTGTGAGAGACATCATGTCTGATTACATCAGTCAGACCGCATTAAGCTGTGTCAGTAATGACTGCCAATGTGACTGATGTAACTGGGTGTGACACACCATCACGCTGTTTCTTCATCTGTGAAATACAAGATGGATTTGGGGGCAAGGAGAAGAGGAAAAAGAAAAATCACAAAAATTTCATCCCACTAGAAAATGAATTTAAATAAACCTGTTCCTGTACTCCCTTTCAAAACCAAAATTGATTTAAAATCTTTTATTATGTTAGGGACTAAAATAACACTAGTGAGGTATAAAATATCTCTGCAGTCAGCTGTGCAGGTGTCCATGTTGTACTGAGCACCTTTTTAAAGAAAAAGTATGAAAACTGCAGGATGAAGCCTGAAGAGTTGTGCATGTACGGAAGCGCTGCTTATGCGAAAACGTGCATGGCCACCCCTTCAACGCTTCTAGAAGAATGCTCTCTTCTTCAATAAATCTGTATAAGTGAACACAGCGGGTAAAACAAAGCAGTCTGGCACTTGAACACATCCAGAAAACCGTAAAAACTTGGTGGACCCTAAAGGCTTCTGGCTACTGTTTTATGATTAAGTATTTTAACATTATTAACATGCCTGTCAGGAATAAATTTCTAAGAACTCTTCCTGTGGCCATCTGATTCTTTTGGCACTGGCTCAGGACCATCAAAGGCATTTACTTCCCCTGGTGACAGACAGGGGATTACAGTCTGAGTGTGCCCAGGCTGCAGAGCAGGGGCCAGGACAGGCAGCAGTAACAGACCTTTTAAAAGCCTCAGTTTTTCACTACTAATGTAAGCCCACAGATGAGATTTAAGCTATCTTCAGCAATGCCAGTATCACAGAAGCCAGCATATTACTTGCCATGGATGCATCCTCCCTTGCCCTCAAAAAGCTAGGCGCTCAAATCAAAGCCTGGAAAGCACCTAGAACAGTAAGGCTTTCATATGGTACCCAGCAGAAAAAAGCAGGCTCTTTCAAAGCAGATCACTTTCTAAAATCCCACACAAAACTAAGGCACAAAAATTACAAGTAGCAACAAGCACATAAGGGCTATTTATCCTTTTAACTTCCTACTATATCTTTTTTTTTTTCCTCCTGGCCAGTTGGAGAATTCTCACAGCCAAACCCTCAGAAAAGCTTGCTGTATATGAGCTGCCACACTGCTATTTCCAATATAAAGCACTCAGCTTGAATTGGCAGCCACATCTCGAGCAACAAGATGAATCAGTGGCTCTTCACCTTCCGTCTTTGCCTCTCTGCTGAAACTACATGAGGCATGTTAAAGTCATTTGTACTACCAACACTAGAAACTGGAGTTACCAAACATTTTGTATAGGCTGACACATACCTGATCATAATTGACTAGTGTCATACTTTTGTAGCAAATCACACCATCAAATGGCTATGCTAAATGCAACTTTACATTGCAGTTACATAGCGAGGGTTCAGAGGAAGAGAGTAACCTTTTTGTAGGCGGCACCTGACATAAAACCCCCAAGTATTACATATCATATTGTATTGATTGTAGATAGATCTAGCTTTGCCTTCTTTTTTTTTTTTTTTTTTTTTTTAAGTAATAAGACCCAGCAAGGCACCTCTGGGTTTCTGCATTTGATACTACCCGGTACATGGCAAACCGAGTATAGCACTGCCAGGTAAATTAACCCCTAGCAAGAACTACATCCCATGGAATTCTGGAAAAATAGTCTTTTTTTTTTTTTTTTTCTGGTTGCCTCAAGAGTTCAGAACATCATGACCTACCAAAACAATATAGTGGCCATGCAGCAGGTTAGAGAAATATGCCTTGTAAGGGCTGGAGGAAGACAAAGTCACACCAGCAGCAAGCACATGCACAGAGAAATGCACGACATGTTCAAAGCCAACATATTGATCCTCGGTAACCCATCCTACAGCACGCTCTCTGCCAAGCACTCAATCCTGTATTAGTTTTAGCTAATGGCCCAGCTGCAGGGGTAGATCTGCCTGCCAGCAAACCCGTAAGTTTGTATGGCAGTGCAATTTGCAGGGAGGAGGAGGAGGATTTTTTGAATTAAACAGAGCAAAGATGTGTTTACAGCAAAACAGCTGACAAGGTTTTTGCCCTCTATACAAATGACTGCGCGCAAGTCTTTAAGCCAGTTTCGTAGTTCAGTAGGAACTTGACCATATATAAGCACAGATAAAAAAAATCTACTTTTGAGTTTGCTCACTGTGGAAATAACATGGACTAAAATACAGGTTTATATATGCAGAAAAATGAATCCTTTAAAAAACAGAAAAGATTCATTTATGTTAAAGCATTCGCTTTTTAAAAACAGTTTTCACATTTATACACATGGAAGCATCTATGCCAGACTACACACAAAAAGTATTTAAGTACTTTGAGCTTTCACCTCAAAGACTAGTATATTATAAGTAGAAGAAAAAAAAATAATTGGCCAGCTAATGTTCAGAGTCACACAGGTATATTTGAAGGTCCATCCCTGTCCTTAAACTCCATTTCTAAATGCATCCAATGGTTCTGATAAAAATCAGCCCTCAATGTGAAATAGGAAGTGAATGCATTTTTGCTTCATTTCAGCCTTATCTCCAAAGGTCATCTTTCCTGCCAACACATTTTGCTTACAACAGAAAAGACACTATAGTTTCCATGATGTTGCTTCAGTAAATTGTAAGAGTCAAATTAATTTGTGTGTCCATTTTCCACAAAGTTTTCTGAAGCCTAGAGCTCTGTACGAGAAAGTATGTATAAATTAATTGTCTTCAGAAGGAAATTATGCAAATATTGAAACTGGGAACTTGGTATGCAAACTTTAGCATTAAAGAGCTGAACAGAATGCAAGCCATAAGTCTACAGGTGGAAATGTAATTTACTACAAGTAGCTTGGTATCTCATGCAGAAAAGTTGCATTTGCCACTTCTCCAACTTACACTCAGCTGAAGAGAAATGGAATTACAGGATATTGCTAGCTGGACTTGTGGTAGGAAAGAAATGAGTGTTATTTCTAACTTTAATCGATCAAACTTTAATTCTAATTTCTAATTCTGCTTTCCAGTTTTACAACCAGCAAGTCTGAATATCCAGTTCCAGTGAAACTCAAACACCATTTCTAGGACACAGCCATCCTTGCTGCTTTCAAGAGCCTTTTCATGTCCAGAGCAGTCACAGGCTATACAAAATAGTGCCATGTACTGACACATCAGTGATAAGGTCATGAAGTCAAGAATTTTTTGGCTACATCTTACCCAGCACCATTCAAGAATCAGCATACCTTAGCCATGTTTTCAAATTAGTTTTCCAGAATTTTAAAAGAAACAGGAAAGCTACAAAGGAGTGAAGGAAAACCATCTCCTTCAGACAAATGCAACAGAGTCATGTTCTCTTCCAGGGCTCTGAGCAAACTCATAGTTTACTTTGGTAACCTTTGCTTAAACACCAATGAAAGTGTGAAACAATTTCTTGAGTAAGGAAACACCTTTATCTTGAGAAACTCACTTGTGATCAAGACACGGCACATCTTCAAGGCAAGGCAGGGTGAAACCAAGTAGATGAATGAAGTACCTCAGTCTAGTTCACCCTATGTCACCCTACTCCTTCACTCCAAAGGCATCTCACCTGGTTTCACACAGAGGCTGCTGTATCAAAGAGCACATATACATGCAACCAAACGTAAACCTATGGCAATTCTTGGAGCAACTGAAGGAAGATATAAGACTGTGGTTCACAGTCTCCTTTCTGTGATGTGCTAGCTGAGCCAGCCATGTTTTGTTTCAGGTACTTTGTTTCCAAACACTGAATTAGATTTTAAATAGTTCCAATAGCAGTCAAGTAAGATACGCTCGGGACACATTTCTCTAGGCATCCTTAGTTTGCAACAGACCTAGAGTGTTCTCGACCACATGCAGAGCATAAAAGAAGCTATCAACCCTGTCCAGAGCACATGATGATCTAAAGAGAACTTTAAACATGTTAAACTACACCAGAACTTACTCCCTAGAAAGGCACATACTAGAAAGCAAATTCCTTACCACCAATGTGTATACTATAAATGAAATTGTGAAAAGCTAACCAGCCCAATGACACCTTGATGCCCAACTACAAGCAATGAACACTGACATAGCTGAGATGTCTGCCTGGAAGCTATCTTCTAACCCAGATGACAGCAACAGAAAAAATACATTCAAGAGCTTGGCATCTGAGTCTTGCAGCTGTCAGAGCACAGAGTGGCCACAGGTGTTACTTCCAACCATGAAATCCACTAGGGAGGGAGAAGGCAAATGAGAGTACAAATGCCACCAGCAAAACAGGGAGTACAGGGCAGACAAAAACCCTTCAACTGCCAACACAGCGGCATAGATGTCTTCTGACTGTATAATGACATAGAAAAAGCAATTAAATTGGTTATCTTAAACTGTTGAGTATGTGCCTTTAATGCAGGTAAGTGTCAGCACCTGCCAAAGACTCCTAAAAATAAGAGCAGAAGGTGAGGTGTAAAAAAAAAAGAAAAAAACTATAGTTGAAGCATTAATGACTGAGGAGAGAAAAGGAGAACACACAGCACTTTTCTTCTTTCCTTAGTGATTGCTCAGTGATGTGGAGATGTACCCATTTCTATCTATTTCTCCTCTTGCTGTGTTTAGGCCTTCTCCTTTCATCCCTGTGGTCAGCTGTCATTTCTCATTATACGAGCCATCCACGCAGGATGCTACTTCTCCGAGTGTCACTCTTACAACCATACTCATGTCCTCTATAGTGCTATGTAAATAGCTACATGAAAGCTAGTAATAATAGAGGTGACTGTGCCATGGCCAAGGAACTCATGTCAACTTTCTGTAGTTACAGAATTAGGGTCATTGATCATTTGCAGCATTCATAACAGAAGAAAGGTCACCCCCAGTGAACCCAAGCCATTCCCTCCCTTTGCCTCTCCTTCCTTCAAAATACACCTATGCATAAGGTGGAAAGTTTCAGTAGCAAAATACTGGGAAAGTCATTACAGTGGTGCAGTTCTGCAACACAGAGAAATAAACCAGAGTTGCTATCACCGCCAAAGTAAGATGAAAGTCTCAGCTACCCTTCTATAAACTGCTCATTCACTCCAGGAATGGAATCCACCATTATCTCATCTCTGTGCATATTTTAATTCCCCCATTTTTAAAATAGAAAATTACATAAGAGAGAAGTAAAAAACCTAATAATCCTCATGAAAAATACCTTAAAAACAATAGAAAGAATTACTTCCATCTCAGAATTTCAAGTAAAAATAATTACTTGCTTTTCCTACAATATGGTAAATATGGATGTTTTTAATGTTTTCATTGCCAGCTTTTTTCACCCCTTTCCATTTATGCCCCTTATTTATAAATACATCTGTAATAATCAAATATATACACAATACTAACAGACCTGATTTCTTAATCCACACAAATTCTGAAAGATTAGCTAAATCCCTTCCTGTTACTTCCCATCCAGCTTAAAAATAAAAAACTATATTTAAAAAAAAACCAAAACCAAACCACATTTGCCCAAAAAACCAGCTGGACCTAAACTCTTGCATGTACTCTTAAAAAGGCAAGATCAGTTACTGTAAAACCACAACGGTGAAATCATAGATAGCCCTTTAGATATGGAACAGGACATTGTTTAAGTGCCTTAGTTTTTACCTATGGCATATTCAAATTATTAAGGTGGATGATAGATCTATGTGAGCCCTTACAAGTGTAAAAGTAAAATATGGATTAATCTCATGCAGAATTTTCTACAGCTACATAAAAGAAAAAAGAGACTAATTCCCTTAAGAGCCTTTACATTACAACTGTCTCCATGTCCATTTATTCCAAAGCTTTTCTATTTAGTAATTGCACTTTCAACTGAAAAGTCTTGGAGCATGAGTACCTAGATGAATTACTCAAACTGAAAATCTGATGCTGATGTTTAGCATGCAGTTATTATCTAGCTACTAGTTAGATAATTTACCAGGTTGTTGTGGTTTAACCCCAGCCAACAACTAAGCCCCACACAGCCACTCACCCACTACCCCTCAGTGGGATGGGGGAGTGAATCAGAAGGGTAAAAGTAAGAAAACTTGTGGGTTGAGATAAAGACTGTTTAATGGGACAGAAAAGGAAGAAAATAATAATAATGGCAGTAATAATAATAACAGAATTAGAATATACAAAAGAAGTGGTGCACAATGCAATTGCTCATCACTCTCTGACTGATGTCCAACCGGTTCCTAGCAGCGTTCCCTGACCAGCTTTTCCCCCAGTTTATATACTGAGCATGACATCATATGGTATGGAAAATCCCTTTGGCCAGTCGGGGTCAGCTGTCCTGGCTGTGTCCCCTCCCAGCTTCTTGTGCCCCCAGCCTTCTCGCTGGCAGGGCCTGAGAAACTGCAAAGTCCTTGACTTAGGGCAAGCACTACTTAGCAACGACTAAAACCATCAGTGTGTTATCAACAGTATTCTTACACTAAATCCAAGACACAGCACTGTACCAGCTACTAGGACAAAAATTAACTCTATCCCAGCTGAAACCAGGACACAGGGTGACGCCTGCTAAATGTAGTGGTATGCACTGAGTTCACGCTGCCATCGCTGCCAATCACACAGAAGTTCAAACACCAGCCCAAGAACCCATGGCTGTGAATTTCGCTAAGCATCGAAAAAGTCTGTAGCAACTAAAGATTAAAAATATTTTCACATCACAGCTAGTACTTAGGATTCTGTACACCTAGCACAGCAAGTACGAGTACTTCAGAAGATACAGATGTCTGTGGCATGTAAAAGGTTTACAAACACTAAGTTTAAATGCCAATGGAACTTACACAGTCAACTCATTTAGGTGTTATCTAACCTGTCACCAGTTTGCAGCTAACAGTACCTAAATACCTTAATAATAAATCAACTTTATCAATTTGCATCACACAGCCCAGTTTCACTATAGGAATAAACTATTTTCATGGTACTATGTTACATTTATTATTACATAGTCTTCTGAAAGTATGATGAACAGAGAGAGACTTGCAACATTAAAGAAAACCATCTACAGCTTTCACAGCAAAAGAAAAAATAAACCCACAAGACAGGCATTGTTGTTGGCTTTATTAATACCTATCTTGGGATAACAGACTTGTTTTCATTAAAGCCACAAAAAATGTTTTTTACTGCTTTCGTGACTGCATTCTCCACGCCCCGCCCCCAACCCCAAGTTCCCATCAGAGGCTACAACATGAGTTTTTCCACGTCTGGTGCCTGACAATGAAACGGAGAGACTACTAAAGAATTGTATCCAATCATTATTCCAACTCACATTACAAATTAGATATAACCTGCAACTTGCAAAGCCTCCTGTTTTCAATGACTATGAACAATGGACTGAATGGGCTACATTACCAACTTGTATTACCAACCTTTTCCAAAGCTGTAATATATTCTGCCTTGTCCAACGTGTTCAGTGAATTAAACTGAGAGATCTGAACTATGCAGGCATCAGGCTTTGCAAAAGTCAGATGGGCAATTTAGGAAAATGGGGAATGCTGGAAAATATCAAGGTAGGGCTGTTCTAGGGAGGACATGACTCATAAAGAATTTCCAAACATTTGCTACCATTATTCATGACCATCTGAAAACGTAAATGGTAAAATATGGAGCTTTCTTTACAGCCTATTAATTTCCATCTTAGTGTAATGAATATTTTTTCCAGAATAAACCATATATATTTGAAAGTAACATCAGGTGTTTTTCTCCCAGTCCTAATGCCACATAGCTGCACTGAAATGAAGGAGCTCCTCAGACTTGCTGCGACAGGACCTCAACTGGCAACTGTCTTGAAATAAGGCTGCCCCAGTCTTTTATGAAAGCACATCTACAAAAACACTCCAAAGAAAATATGGCATTTTTATTGTTACCCCCCTCGCTGCCTTGTTTTTATCACAATGGGGAGGACTTTGTTGCCTGTCCCTGTGAAGGAGTGCCCTGGGGCACCCGAGACATCTCCATGGGATCCTAGGAGTTAGTAGCTATACCCAGGAATGCAGAGTTAGGAAAACAAATATAAAATCACCATTATCTAAATAAACGCCATGATAAAGTAGGGTTTCTTGCAGAAAATTCATAATTTATGTAACTGACTTTCAATTATATTTTAGAGATTGTTATGTTCATGAATAATAACTAACCTAATGTGGATTTCTTATAATAAATGTTTTAAAATGTGGTGATTTTCTAGGAAATGTACCTTCTGCTTCATAAAGCTAATGAGCTTAGATATAGCTCTATTAATTCATTAATATGTAACTAAGGCTTCAGTGAAACATTACCATGTTAATTACATATTAGGTACTTCAGGGTGCCAAGTCCTTTCGATGGAACAGTGTTCCTCAAATTCCAAAAGAGCAAAATAACTCTGATGTATCAACTGTAACATTTATATGGGAAGCCTTTCACAAAGTAACCATTAATTATGTCTCAGGAAAGAAGGGATGCTGCCAGCAAGAAGTCAGAACACACTATTTTACAAGGAGGAAAGTAATCAAATTTGAACCCAATAATAAAAGTAGGAATTAGAATAAAGTTTGGAAAGTTTTTGTTTGGAAACTTGATATTCTTGATCACATAGGATTAATGCTTTTCCTCTTCAGTGTCTGGATTAAACAAATGCAAAACTAAATCAAAACAGATCTCAGTCAAGCTAAGATTTGACATGGCACTAAAATAGCACTTAAGCAGCTACCTGTTCTCTCTGACACATATTGAAGGGCTTCACTTAAGCAAAATTCTCTACTCTAACAAGGAAAAAAAAATAGTACATTAATGTTGTGATTTATAGGATACCTGACTGCTGCTATATGGCAACATGTAATGCCGCACATTTCAAAAACACTTAAAATATTATGCAATCAATCTAGATGCCAATGTTTAATTCTTTTTCCTCCGTTTGTTTTCATGATGGGACATATATATATATCATAAATGGGGTGAAATTCATGACTGAGGTTAACGCAGCTGTTTAGTTTTACAGTTGCCTGACAGAAAGAAACATGTTTCAGATAAAGAATTACGAAAGGTGTAAATTGAATTGAGCTGTAAAAACCCTTAGATACCATATTTTAAATTCTATATTATTTTAAAAATCAAGATCATTGTTGTAAGTTGTACAGGTGAGTAGTTCATACAACTTAAAGATTACAATAACTAAGATACAGTCTGACCCTGTAAAGAAAAGTGGAATGCTGAACTATTAGATTTTATAAAACGTGCTCTGTTTTGAAACAGAAATAATAAAAACACTACACTTAAAAAAAACAATTATGAATGTACAATGCAGATAACTTTTCATTTGGGTAACCTTTAGTAAGATCTAATCTAGTTAAGTCACACAGATGGGTTTTTGGTTCACTCGTGTGTAGGTAATTATTCTTCCATGTAGCCATTTATTTTGATGGATGCTGCACAAGCCAGCCACTCCAGAAGTTTATCCCTCCCTAAAACCTTTCCATTGTTTTTCCCAACAGAAAATAACCGTAAGTAACAAAGTTTAATTTCCTTGATGACCTGCACTCAATTAAGATCTCTGGTATTAGATAGGATGGGTATCTCATTATATTACCCAAAAATTTATTAAGCCACCTTACAGTGAAAACAACAGCAACTGCATAATTTTTCCATATCATGGAATTTGATTAAATACTAATTATAGTCAGATACTGAATTTATTCAAGTTGGATGGGAGGAGAGCTTTGTTGTTTGAATTCAGAAGATCAGGACGACACATTGGATGCTATTTGAATCTTAAAGATAAAACTCTGTGTTCATTTAAAAGGCCGTTTACTGCTGTGCTTAGATTTTTAGGAATCTGAAAACATGCTCAGAGTTTGGAAGCTGCAGAGGAGTCTCTTCTCACGTCAAGCTTGGGTAGCTGTTTTAGATTTTGTGTATGCCTGCTGTATTTGCTGAAGATAAACAACTCTCTAGTCAGACTTCGTCTTTATGAGCCATGACTAAACACTATGCTCAGTTTCAATTTACCAGATGAAAGCCCTAAAAATGCATTTTTCAAATTAGTTTTTTCCTTGTTAGCATTGCCATTTGTATTCTGGTGTGAGTGAAATTCATCAACTAAAAGACTTCTAAACTATGCAAGCCCAGGTAATGAGGCACGTGGTATTGGGGGTGGGGAGCGGGGGCAGGGAAGATGAACCGTCGGCAGAAGCACGTTAGCTACCATACAGGGTCTGGGAAAGCATTCAGGTGCTCTCTGGGTTCAAGGACCTACCTGGGACACAGTATGGTCATCACAAAAGCTATTCCATTCTATTGTCAGAAACTGAGATCATTGAAATTCTTAAAATGAAGACCAAGGCTGCCGCAAGGCTTGCTAGATTACATATTAACCACCAGTTTCCAGCCTGCAAATCAAGAACATTTTACTAGGTGAAATCCAAATGTATCAAGGCTCGTCTAATTTGCTAACTCTTGGTGCCTGTAGGTTTCATTACAAAACTTGCAATTAACTAAAGCTGCATCCACAATTGCTTTTTGTTTATTTGGCATCCACTATAAATGACACAATATTTAGTCTGGAACAACACAAATCTGTGATGTTTCAGTTTGCTCCTCACAGAATACAGGGGGAAAAACTAATTACATTTGATATGAAACATTTTGCTTGATCAAATGCAACATATAAGGACAGCTTTGAATGTAATCATCTGGATGAAGAAAACTGCCATACACAATATCATAGAAGTTTATTACTTCTGATCATTTCTCCTCTCTAAATGTCTACTAAACATTTAACAATGTGACAAACATCTTATTTGCTATGTACCCAAAATGTTTCCAAGGAACCTCAAGGCTCCTCTGAAGAGAGACCTTGAAAGAGCTTCTAAGCCCCAGACCACCTGCATTCACCTCTGGTGTGGGAAATTATCGGGAAACCTATAGCTATTCACTAGCCCCACAGAAACTGCAGGCACTACAGCCATGACTGGGGCTTGGGAATTATTTTGAAGTTACTGAAGGCAAAAAAAGGTTCTATTTCATATCTGCTTTTTCCAAACTATAGAATCTTTTCCACGTTAATCAATATCTCAAAATCTCCATGGTTTAATGAACCCGTAATACACTGTGAATATACTGACACACAAAGACCAAGCTCTTTTAAACAATTACTAACTTCACGCATGTCAAAGTTGCTTCACGTGTAACGCAAAAGACAGTGGAAAGGTAGTTACTTTTGAAGTAAGACCCGTTAACAAAGCTGCATAGGAAAACAAGTAAAAAGAAAATAAAAATAAAAATCTTTCCAGTCATGGGAAAGTTCTTATAAGTTTTTTTTTGGCCAGATCCAAAAGCATTACACCTGTACCTTTCCCTGATGATCTCTCATGAACCCCACATTCCTGTTCCTCTCAAGTACCCTCTGCCTTTACCCTCCCATTCCCTGCCTTTGCTCCCAGGTGTCTGTCCTTTATTACCTCTTGATCCTTACTCCATTCCTTGTTTCTCACCACCTGTCATCTACGACAGAAGTCTTTCCTTCACCAGATATCCTTTCCAATACGTAGTTCTATAAGCTGTGTTTCTCCAGCACCTTCTTGGGGAAAATCTACCTACATCTTAAACTAAACACAGAGAAACAGCAACTTTTATGTAACCTGCAATGGGGATTGTTATACTACTAT
The DNA here is from genome assembly GCA_035590275.1 of Ibycter americanus. Taxonomy (NCBI): domain Eukaryota; kingdom Metazoa; phylum Chordata; class Aves; order Falconiformes; family Falconidae; genus Ibycter; species Ibycter americanus. The sequence goes on along the minus strand of JAVJGI010000037.1, from coordinate 5,634,706 downwards.
GTCTATTTTTACTTCTTGTAGTGTTGTTCCACCAAAGCAAACCCAGAGAAAAGAAATCAAGTAAGATTTCCCTAAAAACTAGGGCTTGAAAATGCAAGAAAAATGCTTGTCCAAATCAACCAGCACAGTGATTTTGCTCAGCTGATTCCCATGCCCTGACACAGACTCCCACAAGTTTCCATTTCACGTTCGCCACAGGCACCAAGGACAGTGTGCTGGACTTTTTGCAGGACCAGAGCCAAACGCCATTAGAAGTGACTAGAGCTTTGCAACACAGAAAACACCTGTACAAAGATCTGAAATCCCCAGGACCTAGACAATTAACACATGCAATTAATACTAACATAGGCATTTGTACATCTTCTGAAGTAGTATTTGTTTCTTTTTATACTGAATTGCAAGGAGAGACTGAATATTTGATCCTTTACCCATAGAGGATTCTCTAAGTATAGTATCTCCTATGTGCAAATATGTTTACCATGAGGAACTCATTTATTTCAGGGCAGAATTGTTGATAGCTTCCAAAAACAAATAGAATTTCTGACTTAATAAAGAGATTATGTATCTATTGGATTTTTGAAGCTATAGAAAATATTAAACCCATGAGAACTTTACTTCCAGTGGTTCATAAGTGTTATTTCCAACTGCTGAGTTAATGTCTTATGGTATCATTATGCAACTTTTTCAATCCCATTGGAGAATTTCATCTATTCTCACTTCTTGAATAAATAGCCTGAAACGATGTACTCCCAAACTGTTCTGGCTGCAAATCTTATGACACCCTGTTGAGAATCGTAGTTAGATTATTATTTCTTGCAAATACAAATATTTGCTCCTCAAAACATCCAAGGGTGCTACATTACGGAACGGTTATTTCTTATTCATTTTTCAGCTATCTTATTAAACCTTTAAAAAGTTATTTTCAAAAGATAGACAACGGAAATGGAAGCATTACCAGCCATCTTATTCTTAAGCTTAAACTTTATGAAGAGCACAGAGATGATTAGTTGGTCTTTGTTCAGAATGTGACTGACAGTTTTTCAGTACTGGTGTCATGCCATAGTGAGCGAATGCAATGAGGATTTCCACGTATATGAGGTGCCCTCTTATGGCAGTGCCACTGCTCATGTTACGAACTCTTTTACCTTTCTGCATCAGGAAATGCTCCATTTTGGAAAGATGCCCACAATTAAAAAGAAAAAAATATATTAAATAAATTAAACCCAACTAAAACTCTGACTCAGTTTGGAGAGAGACCACTCAGCAGGAGAGTTTTCTTTCTTTTAATTGCTGACAGCATTTCTGCCCCCCACCCACCCCACCCCACCCCCCGAGTAGATCCTAACAGATTAGTGGAAAGTTACACTTCTGTAAAAATGGATCATTCTTTCTGCAGGACCCTTCAAAATTCGAGGGCTTGTGTCACTATAACACCCAGCTTGTGTCACTGTAACACCCAGCTTGAATCTAGCCTCAGCACCAGTGAATCCATGCCTGGGAATGTCGGTATCACAAGTACCGAACCCAAGTGCCACAGGCTGAGAAACTGCCATTGCAAGGGACTAAAAATCAACTCAGCATCTGTTGTAATAGCCTGATAAAAACCTTAGCCTGAATAATCAGCAATGCAAAGTAATTTTGCTACTCAAGCTCTGCACTGAAATATTTTTTTGAGAAGAGAGTTGAGTTCCTAATCAGAACAGAGTATCAATATTATCGGATCACAGAATCATCTTGGTCAGACCTGGCTTCAGGAGGACTTCTAGTTCAGCTCCCTGCTCAGAGCAGCATCATTGACATCATTGCTTAGGACCTTATCCAGACAAATTGTGAGTACCTCCAAGGATGGAGATGCTACAAAAAGCTTAGGGTAGTCTTCTCTGACCACCCTCATGGTTTTCCCATATAACTAGAATTTCACGTGTTCTATCTTCTGACCATTCCCTCCCATCATTTCACTGTGTACCTTTGAGGAGAGTATGGCTGTCTTCTCCACACCTTCCTATTAGGCTGCTGTAGATGCCAGCAAGATCTCTCCTTCACCTTCTCTTTTTCCAGGCTGAACAGACCCAGTTCCCTCAGACTCTCATATACCACGTGCTCCAGTATCCTACAGTCTGGGTCGTTCACCATTGGGCTCACTCCCATATGCCAATATATCTCTTGTGCTCAGGGGCCCCAAACTGGACACTCCCACCTGGTTTGAGATCACTCATCACATCGTCTTGAAGTGCCAGATGGAGGGGAAGAGTCTCAGTGTGCTGGCTACACTCTTGCTATACAGCCTGAGCTAATGCAGCCATGGGTATGGCTGGCATTCTTTGCTGCAAGGGCACATTGCAGCAAATACGTATATATGTGTATGACACCCTTTTCATCAGGGCTCTTCAGGTCTTCTGCAAGTGTATTCTCTACTCAGTCTCAAGTCTGCATTGCTGCATGTGGTTTTCTGTCCTAGACAGAGCTTCTGAAGCAAGTACTGTAAAACAGGTCACAGCACCAAAATCATCACCACCACCTGATTGGCACCCTTACTTTTCCCCTTACCGAGCATCCATTTACACTGGGAGAACACTGAAACAACTAGAGTGAACAAAACGACACAGTGAAAAGACTCGGTAAGAGGTAAATGAGAAATCATAATTATTTGCACAGGTGTTAGCTTGGCATTATTTAATTCTTCTGTATTTTGAGTTTTTTGACATTTTTAACTGAAACATGGTTTCTTTATAGCTTTGTGTTGGCAGCCATCAAGACCATGCTGTCATTGCCCCTGTAGCCTTTTGCTGTTTTTATGGTATAAATAAATCAGGTCCTTGTTTGAGAAATTTTCTGCTGTTTTGGCATTCATTTATTCCTGCTAAAGGCATATACCGTGTTTCTTCTTCTAGCAAACTTCCCACGTTGGGCAACACTGAAAGACATGCACAGAGCACCACTTGTTAGTCCAAATCTAACAGAAAGCTAATTTGGTGTGCTAACCCATGGAGTAATAAAGTATCTATTGTATATTTGGCAAACGAATTTTTAGCACTATTAAGTCAATGGGATTTTGAAGCTGACTTCTAACGAAGTAAAATTTTCATCCAGCACCTTATCTATCACCATTTACTGGGAAAGCCATCTGCAATTCCGTATCATCTCCTTGCTAGAAAACTCTATGCTCAGTTCTGGTTGGGACAAAGACTACAAACTACCAAGACAATTTTAATTGTAACTAACTTTTTTTCTTGTAATTGCTGAAGTAAATGTCTGTTGAAGATCGAATACATTGAAAGAATTGTCTTCTGATAAAAGCATCGTGTTTATATCCAGAATATTCACGTTATAATGCAAGAGCAGTTTAATCTCTGTAAAATCATGCCCTTGTCAATCTGTTGCCCTTGAGGACTTTTATGCATCTTATCCAAGGAAAACTTCCACTGAGAAAACAGAACGCATTAGCTTCTCACCAGAAAAACTTTCCTACTCTTTCAGCTTTCTAGAGTTCCGTGTAAAGGCAAATGCTAGTACTTTCTTCTGGTAAACTTCCCATACTGCTCAGCATTTTACAAAACATGGACAGGGCACCACGCCACTTCAAATTAGACAGAAAACTAATACAGTGGATTCTTCCTTTAACCTTCTTTTTTAAATTGCACCATATTAGAACTTTTAATGGAGTCCATAAGGTTGAGAAAAGTGTGTTTCCAAATGACAGCTTATTTAGATAAAGATGCAGACATAGATTAAACAAGTAACAGGCAAAGAAATATATGATAGTATAAAATCAGGTTCTAACTACCTTATCATTATCTGAATCAGTGTTTAGCACAGGATGCTATGAAGCACACAAAAGTAAACTGCCGATGAAAAACATTTGCTGTATCTTATGTACAAGTGAAAGCCAGCGACATCCACTAATAAGTTCAAAGAATATGGCACAACAGCGTTCATGTAAAAGTCAACCAAATTGCATCATTGATCCCCCTACCACTGACAGTAAGCTTCATTTCTTTTTCAGAGCAGGACGCAAACCTTCAAATACAAAACCCATGCTTACTTAATTTGGACCACCTTGTAACATTTAATATAATATTTTCAAAAGTGGTACCAACATTTTTTTAAAGCTTTTATTAAACAATAAGCAGTAACTGAAGTTACTTATTTTTGTTAATCACTTCTCCTCTACAATCCCATTTTCCTTTTTCTACCCAGGAAAATCATACTAGAGGAAAAGGAATTTTGACCATGTAACTTATGAATACAAGAGCACTCATGCACACAGGGATGCAAATGAAGAGTAGCAACTTCTTCCAACATAGGATCACCTTGCTAAAGATGAGTTGCAAAGCTTAGCAATAAAAACAGTCATCTTAAATTCCTGCTGAAAAATATAGTTTTGAAAGAAGTTATACTTTTAAGACAGAAATTAAAAAAAAATAAATATCGAAGTCAAAACCAGATTTCACCTAGAGAATTTGTGTTTACCTTGACTTAAAAGTTTGCTTTAGAAAGTTGCATCCATTTATGTACCTGCAGGCATAATCTCTTCTTATAAACTTCAAATAGCATATAAAGGAAAAACTCTTATAAGTCTTTCACTGAGAAAGAATAACAAATAACACTGTAAAGGTGTGGAAACCAATTCACTATAGTAAAACAGAATCTAAAAGAGATCAAAAATCTTGTAGAAGATGTGAAATGAGATGTTGTTCCCCCCGCTCCCGAAAACCTGTGTTTTTGAAAGAAAGAATTGTGCTAAGTAAAGCTTCTCACTCAGACACACTAAAATCCTTCATACCAAGTCAATCACATTAAATCAGTATTTGCAGGTTCCTGGTTCCCCAAATAATAACTTAGAGACCATTTAAATCAAGGAATATATGTAACTCCAGAATAAATGCAAGAAATCATACATTTCACTTCATATTGTAAAATCAAACTCAAATCTCATGGATCAAATTCACTTTTCCAACACAACTACTGTTGAGGGCAGAAACTCAAGAAAATTTGGGGTTTTAACTCATTTCTAATGGAAAAAAAAATATTTATTTCCTGAAAACTGTTTTAAATGGTGAAAAACATATCATTGAATAACCACAGCTGGAAAGGAAAAGTAAAGAAGTTTTCCCATAAAATAATTTTTCACCTGAGTAATACCTCTTAGTTAAACTAATTAAATAAATAAAAGCAGATATATAAGCAAAATACCTAAGCCCTGATGGATCTTGACAATATTGTGATACAGATTTCCCCACAACCTCGTTATCTGTGGAGTACGGCAATTGCCTGAGAGGGAAGGAGAGGCCTGAACAATGATCACTTGAAACAAGCCCAATAAGCGTTGAAGGGTTTTGAAATGAAGATGTGAAAGATTTCTGCTTCTCCTGGTCCCTTCCACCCTCTACACACACAAGCTGCTGGGCAAAAACCACTTCAGAAATACTTCAGTTTTCTATTGCATGATGTTTAATCTAAACAGATTTTTAACAATGTTCTTCAACAACTGCAAACTTTTTAGACTGTTGTTTGGATAAAAACTTGGTTTAAAACATCACTGACATTGGAATTATGATGCAATTCCTATCAGTATAAATGGCAAAATAGTCAGCTCTACAGCTTATAAAACTGCAACAGCTGCCTACTCCTAATATTAAGGCATCAAGTAATTTACATTCCAAATTATCTATCCCTAAAAAGTTTTCTATATTTGGAAAATGCTGAATATTGTATGTATTAATATTATATTAATATATTATTATTATATTATATAATTAATTACATATCATTAATATCATATATATAATATTATATTCTTCAAAATACTTCACTGTTGTAAAGTGACAACTTATTTAAGGTTTCAGTTTTCAATTTTTACTTTCAGCTTTCACTATGTAAGTTACCAGCTGTATCTATGGTTTATTGCTTTGGTAAAGGGAAAGGCAGAGTACATGAAGCGTGCATTGGGAAGATGGTTTTGGGGGTTGTGTCATGTATTTCTTTAACTTCGTATTTGTAAACCAGCAATAATATAGGAGCAATGCATAATTAGTTTTAAGCATCTATACAGGGAAGAGACTTCTAAAACCTTACACCTATTTAGCCTAGCATAAAAATAACAAAAAATACTATGCCAGTCTGGGCCAGTATGATACCGTCTAGAAGTCAGACCAATAGAGAATACTCAGCAGCTTAGCTCCGAGTCTTCTAAAGCTGAGAGGATCCAGACAAGAGGTTAGACATCTTCCAAGTTACTATCATGGGGTCTCAGGTGCATACTCCCAAGTTTATATCTGAACCCTTCTGTTATTTTGCAGTTCGGATATCACTGACTATGAAAACCAGTGCAAGTGAGAATGCGTGTGGCTTCTAACAGCTCAGAAAGTTTCCATGTGGTGACGCAGCAAGTCAGAAACTCGTCTATTTTTCATGCAGAGTGTTGGAAGTAGATGGTTCCACCTTGTTCTGCAATGTTTTAAGTTTTTTATTTGGTTTCCTGGATTTAGATTTTATTTATTGATTAATTTTTGTGATAATGCTCTGCTGCAAGTAACATTTTCCTGGGCTGTTCAGGCATTTGGGTGGAACTGAGGCATCTTTCTTAAATCAGGAGATGCACTTAATTCAGGACAGAGTGAGAAAGGCATTCAGTAAGAATGAGATTTCATGTTTGGCAGTGAAAGTTAGATGAATGTTACAAAAAGAATCGTTTTTATGTGAGCTAATTCAGAAAAACATTAAAACACATGCAGAAAATCCTCATTAAAGATCATTAAGAAAGGTACTTTATGATTGAGACAGAAATAACTTGATAAAGCACACTGGAGTCTGTAGTTTGCAAAGAATCACTCTAGAGGATTTTAGTGATCTGTGTGTTTGTTTAAAAAATTAAAATAATGCATAAAATGCATAAAAATGCAAAAAAATAAAATAAAACAAATATGGGCAAAGCCTAATGAAGTCCATCCCAGAGATGGGAACTGTTGCAACAGTGTATTGTGAAACAGAAACCACAATATATTTCCTTTAAGTACAATGCCCAGTCCTACTACCACAGAAGTAAAGGGGATTTAGATCATAGCTTTCAATGAAAACAACTTTTGTTCACCTTTTTTTCAGTGTTCAGTTGATCTGAGTAATATTAACAAGTGCTGGATTCTTCCTGCAGTACCTGGTAAGAAAAACTACAAAGTCGACCTTCGTGTTTGTTCCCACTCCTGCTCAAAAAAAAAAAAAAAAAAAAAAATTTATACAAGAGGTGGATTGGGGTAGTTTGTTGGGGGTTTTTTTGTTTGGTTTGGGGTTGGTTTTTTTTTTTATTGTATTTTGTTTGTTTGTTTTTTTACATTCCCGGGAACAAAGTGTCATTATTTATAACCTGCAAACTTCATTCCTGCTAAAATTCATCTAGTCATTTTTTAGTTACAACATGAAAAGCCTCCATTGCAGATGACTTTCAGGAATACAGTAATTTCCTTCTCTGAAGCTAACAAGGTTACATGCCACTATTACTTCAAGATGATATAAATCATAACGGTCCTCATTTTTTTCAAATTATTTCATATTTAAGAGTTTCCTAATAAGTCCTCCCAGCCACAGAAAAATTACTGCTAGGAAGCAGATTTTTCTATGCCAGTTTTTTTTTTTTCTTACCTATTTCCATATGCCTGATTCCACTTTGAAGCTACGTAATTATATTTCTAAATTAACTTTGTGTTCTACCTAATTGATTTTATTTTGCATGCAATGCTGTTTATGAACTGTTTACATTTCAAATCTGTTGCCCGTCTATGTTTTAAAAGAAGGCATAACATTTCTTTTCTATTATAGTCTTGAGGAGGTCTTGACATTTGCTTTGTAATCTATCTGTACACTAAGTAAACATATGCATCATCTTTAAGCCTTTTACATCATTTCAGCATTGCACAAAGATGGTGTATTTTAAGTAGTAGCCACATATTCCACCGCCTTCAGTTTTGATTTATACTGATACTCTCTACTTTAAAAGATTTTGAGCTTGTAAACATGGTGCCAAACTGTGAAGCATTATGCTGGTACAAACAAATGATTAACTGAAAGAACCACGTTTAGAATGTTCTGTGATCGGATGGAGAATCGACAGAGATAGAGATAAAGTGGGAAGAAAAGATTGCACTAGGCTGCAAAAAAGAGATTATAAATCCACGGTGTGTGTGTGTGGGGGTGTAGAACAGAACAGGTGAATATGAGAAGCTTAAGAAAAACCAGAACAGAAATTCAAGAACTTGGCCTGCTAAAGGTCAAGTCAATGAGAAACAGTCTGACTCCAGGCCCATACTTAATATGTAACTTTTGCAGTAAACTCAGAAACCAAATTTTTTTAGAATAAACATATGTCAGCCTAAATTTAATTCATTCACTTCTGATCGTAAAACTAAAATAAATATAAAAATACCTGAAAAATATGCCAGGAAACAGAGGACTGAGCACAAGTTCAATAAAAACTTTCAGGAAGGTGCACCAGTGCAGTAACCAGTAAGCTGTCCAGGTATTACTGGTCAGTTCACTACTGCCCCACTGGTTTGGGGTTTTTTTTCCTCTCTCTCTCTCTCTCTTTTTTTTTTTTTTTTTTTTGTACACAAAACATGTTGCTTATCAGTAGAAGGCATTAGGATTGGTTATTACTTTTGTCTGTAACACAGAAATACATGCCTAACACAAAGCACTGGACTACACGTACAGAGGAATAGTTACAAATACACAGATCCACTGGAGAGGAAGAAAAGAGAACCATACTGCATTCATTGATCCCCACTTGGAAGCATGGGGTCAGAGACTCAAATATTTTGTTTTATGAACTGATTACAGCACTTGTGCTTTTAATTTTTTGGCATTAAAATTTCATAAGAACTTTAATGTTGACTTACTGCACATTTACAATAGCCACACTGATCCAATTGACCATGATGACTCTAAAAGCCTTTTAACAAACTGTATGGACTATAAACTAGCCCTGACAAAGGAGCCTTCAGAGACTTTCCAATGTAGTAATGTATGCTTTAATATGGTTTGTTGTTAAATTTCTACGACAGTCTGAAATTCCATCAGGTGTTTCTTTTTGCTAAACCTTCCTAAAGTTCAGTTGGTAAAAAGCTGTGTGAACAAGGCAAGGTGTGGCCTTTTGCAGTCACCTTTGAAACTTCTCATAGTTGCTTTAGCTCACATCACCTTACTTTCAGTTGAGTTTCCAGTTATGTATCTCTCAGGATAAACAATGACAAGCCAGAAAACAACAAAATGCTCTATTCATATAATTATGCATCAAATTTTTTTCCTGATTTTTGCCTCTATCCATAGACAATCAAGCCATCAGCTGCTTCTGATTTTCTTGACTATATTAATCTTATCTTTCTTCATAGCTAATAACTTGATTGCAAGAAAATTTTAGTTTACTCAAAATTCATAGTAAAAGAGTTCATTCCATATTGGACACTCATCTCATATGGTATTATTTCTCCTCCCAAGTTTAATTAATGTAATTCTGGAATTCGATGTGCAAATACATTTAACATGTAATTTTAAAATTTTTTTAACTTTTTTCTTTAATATTTGCCTAAAATTTGCTACAGTTTATTTTTCTTCAACTTTTATACTTGCTTTCCACAGACATGTTCCTACATAGAGGAAAAGGTCTTTCTTTTTTTCTTATTTTACCATGTAAACAATATACACAGATTAAAACTAGTGGTAACAATAGCAATCCTAACTCATTTCTGTAATTTGTACTTTAACAAAAAGATTTCTTAAAAAAATGTCACAAACCAAGTATGATATATGTCATATTGTATTATTAATATATACAGAGTAGTCTAGGCAATCCTCAAGGAAACTAAAAGGGAGGACTGACAAAAGGCAAATGTATTTTAAAACACCCTTAACACCCAATCACTTGACCAGGAGACTGACACGTTAATCAAAACAGCTCAAAACTGCTCCATATAAAGGCATGATCTAATGAAAAATGGACAGTCCTACCACTTCGTTCAGGACATACAGGCTTCATCATAATTCATGACATGATCCTTGAATTCCCCAGCCCACATCACCTTCATCCGCCTAAAGGTCAAGACTGTTTACATGAACCCAGCCCACGGTAAACTACTGTCAGAGAACCAGTTTCACCCAGATAATTTGTACGACATTAATGAATGCAAAATGCTATCTCAGCAAAACCTCTATTTGGCAAGACAAATAATGGAACAGAAACAAAGAGCACCCCTCTTTATGTTTCCTACCACCCTACAGACCATCACAATTCACACAGAATTCCTGCATGTACATCTTACAAATATAATATAGTAATATTATAAGAATATACTATAAGAAATCAGCCAGTGTACTTTAGCTTTCAGAAAAAAAAAAAAAAATACAGTATCCTAGTTTTCTCTAATGTTGACAGAGAGGATACCTCTCCCCTCAGATAATAATCATTCTCATCATCCATTACTTTTTTTCTCTCAAAAAAGGTATTTTTCATTAACTATCCCACTGTGTAATAAACATACTAGCAACATTACAAGTAGAAAATCTGTTTGTAAATAGGATTGAGAAAGGCAACTCAAAGACAAGTGGAAAGGTGAAGAGTTGAAATATCTGCTGGAGTCTTGTTTGTTTGGATTAGCAACTGATTACCACTTGCCCACATCAATTGCAATCAACAGTATTTATATTTATCCCTGGCATTTCCTTCTGAGCTATCAATCAAAACATTTCTTTCTGCTTTTCATGTTAACGTCTGCGTCTAATCTCCAATATATGTGCACTTAGTCCCTAATTCAACGACACTTAAACATGTATTATTAAAAGCAAGTAATGGTGAAATAATTTAGTGAGTATGAGTGAATTCACATTCTTGACAAAAAGCTGATCCTTTCCTTTAGGGTTTAACTGAACTGAAATTTTAAGATAAAAATTGCTTCAAATATTTGGAAATTTACTTTTCCAGTAAGGACCAATATTGAAGGACTATTATTCTGTATACAGCAGTATATTATCAAACAGACCCCCAATTCTTTTGTTTCCTTAAAATAATTAACTCATAAATCCTGAGCTGTAGATCCATCAGCTCTTCATGCCAAATTAAAAATGGTCCATCTTTGTGACTATCCTTTAAAAGTGGAAAAAAGCTAATAGAGAATATTAGCTTCTATTTACTATAAAGATATAAAATACACACTCAACACTTGATTCATTTCTACTTTCTGGAAGATTTCTGGGGTTTTGGTTGCCTGTTTTGTTTTTTTAAATTCCACTAGACTATTTCTGTAAGTACTCACAACTGCAGTACAAATGTGAGCATACCAGAACCTACCATTTCAAAGACACAAAAATTGCTAGTGTATTTCCCAAATACTAGACATTCCAGTTTTTGTGAGAGCTGCAATAGTAGGTCTAATAAAAAAAGAACTAATGCAGTATGGGGTAGACAGAAAATCTTTTTGAATGTTTACAGCTTTGGGGTCTGTTCATGCAGTTCTTGCACCATCAAGCCTCCATAAGGTATGGTAATGTTGAGGATGCTCTAGATGACGAAGATAACTAAGTGAACATTCTCTATTTATGAAAGCTAAATTTCAACTCCTCATATTTGGCTATTAAGAACGCCGGAGCATAAACTGTCTTAGTCTTTGGCTTACTCACAGATGTTCATTGAGAATATTATACTCAAAACTCAAGCTGTTCATTGTACATATGGCACATGGCATGCTTTTGTACCATACGTGCTACAGAAAACTCACTATGGCAAGGTTTCCATGTAAGAACTCCTCACTGTAAATTCACTCTTTCTACCTTTAAATCTGTATACTTACAGAAAATATGGAGCTTTAGTGAATATTGAGTCTAAGTGATATAAAGACATCCACACCATGTGGATTCCTTTGCATATTTACTTTATGTCTCTGGGTACACAGGTATACCACCTACTTTGACCAGTTCTTCCAAGTGAGTTGGAACATGTAAAGAAATTTCCCTCTAGCACTGTCAGAATTGTCTTAGAGCTCCTAATTTGTATGATATTCAGCTCCTGATAATGCACTGAATTGTTATTTTAAATACAAGCATCCATACATATGCAGAACTTTCAGACTGATAGAACCTTATGAAAACTTCTGAAAACTTAAAATACAGGCAAAGACTTTGCATTTAAATTAATATTTTTGAAGGGTTTCCTGAAAAGACCTATTTTCATGACCATACTTAAGTGTTATCTAGCACGATACCATAAACCACAGTTACCCTAGAATAAAATGACAGTCATTTACATACAAATGAGCTCATTACTACTGAATTTTTTACCAGCTGTTGATTCAAAATTTGAAAGATGTTTTATGAATTTACATAAAATATTAAGCGATGGCCATTCTATTATCAGTGTCCCTTATTAATTCATTGTACTAGTTTTCATCTGCATTTTAGTAACTGTCATTCCATACGTTGATTTTAATCAAAACCATCACCCACCCAAATTTTAATCTGTTAGGAAGTATTTCCAACTATAAAGCACATTGCATTGCCTAGTCATGAGAAGTTTAAGCTATGACATGACAAGCTAACAAAATATACACTCATATTTTAATGGAACCAATATGCTACACTCCCTTTCAAGGAGATATGTATTCTAGCCATCGCTTAAAGCAGCATCAAATTTATGGGCAATCTCTACAGCAACTTCCTTGAATAAACATTCACTTCAAAAGGATTAACGTACATCCTTTCAGAAGCCAGCCCTTAATCAATATTCTGGTTGTCTTGCTTTAAAGCAGCAGGAACACTGATTCTTCATCTACTGTATAGCAGGCAATATGCTAGACCCTCTTCCAAAACCCTCACCTGGGATATAATTTACACGCAGAGAAATCTTTATCTAGTCATTAAGAATGACTTATTTACAGAACAACTTCGACTAGATTCATGTCCTATTTCATGCATTCACTTACATGGTAATAGCATGAGCAGACCCCAGGGACATGCCCTGGCTTCGGAGATCTATTAAGCAACACATGCCAGAAGGATATTGCATGCCTTCAGTGGTGCTGTCAACACTTTCCTCTGCAGATGGGCAAGAGTAATTAAAGCAGTTTATTGATAATTTTATAAGAAAAGAAAATAATCCAGAAAGAAAAAGAGATTCTGTGTTAACACAGCAGCACAAATTCTGGATCATACGCAACAACCAACCATAGTGCTGAAAAATAACCCTATTACAGTAAGGTCCTCCTAAGCAGCGATGGTCTAACTGAACTAGGACTATGATGCCTCAAACAGAAAAAAGATGTCATGACTCTAACAGGAGGTAAAGGGAGACAAATGCCTATCCCTGCTCCCAAATTAGTGCCTTTAATCAGAAGCACCCAGTGATGACTAGTAACTCTTCATGTCACAGAGTTTCTTACATCCCAGAAAAAAATCCTAGATTTTGTTGCTCTACCATATCAGAAACTCCAGCTCCTCCTCTTGCCATACTTAGATCTATCCCTCATCTCCCAATCTTTGCATTGCCACTTTCAGTCTTGACAGAAGGCAGCCTTTCACTGCTATGAGGCACAATTTGTTTAAGCAGCAATTAGGCACACTCAGAATCAAAAGGTGAACAATGCAGGACACAAGAGAACAAAAAAGGCTTGGAACTTGTTAAATGATGACTAATAAAATAGCCCAGTTTGAGGATCTAACCACAACATTTCAGAGGAATTTCAAAAGGTGGTTCAGACATTGATACCATTTTTGTATGCCAGATTTTGATTCTCATAAAGCTGCAGCAGTGTATCATCCTATTCAACTATCTTTTGGACTATAAACTTCCCCATCACTGAGCATGAATTAATAATTTCTGAAGTGGTGGATTTTTAAACGTTGCAGCACATTACTGTTAACATTATAGCCTCTGAAACTGCAGATTGTGTACTATTGTTCATGAGTTTCCTTCCTGCAGAGTTTTTGGAGGAAACAAGCATGCATGAACAAAGCTTTGCTAATTAGCTCGGAGCCTGCCTGTCTGAAGGGGCCATCAGTAATGAAAAATGAGAAGCAATCACTGAGAGACTTCAAAACACAAGAAATTGGCAGAAGAGCACAGCAAACCAAAATATAATTGTATTCTAAATATTGCATGAGCTCCAAAATTAAAAATATATAAATACAGGAAGATTCTTTAACAGATATAAGCATAATTGAAAGGTATATAGAGCTAATTAACACCCTCAGAAAAAAACTTTGTGTTTTGAATACATTATTCTTCTCATGTACCGATGGCTACATACTTAGCTTTAATTCCAACACTTTTCATGAATAGCCAAGCTAGAACATCATTGAGGGCATCAGCAAAAACTCGCTTGAAATTCCATCGTATGCACTTAAAACACAGTTTATGCAAACACTGTTTGTCATTGAGAAGATGTGCTCATACGCATCAAAATGCAACATTACACCAACAAGAGAGGTTGGTGTAGTGTTAAGTAGAACACTTCAGAGGTGACGCAAAAAGATTTACCCCTGAAAAGCCACCACACACAAACACAAGAAAAGATGTCACCCTGATATCACCCCAATACCACACTGAAATACTGATGCATCTTCACACCAACATAAATCCAAACTGATAAATTAAGAAAGGTATTTGCAAAGTCCCACTGTATAATCTGATTAATAGTGACATATAATAGAAGAACCTGCTCTATTTCAGGAATTAATCAATGAAGTGATTACAAACAGAGTACTGCGGAAGTAAAGCATGTAACAGCGATCCAGCATATCATATGGCCCTAATACACCAGAAATCATTCAGCTATATCCTGAACTGTTTCCGAGAAACTGTTTAAATTTATATAAAATGCGAGGGTTATCCAGATACTTTCTAGACCTACAGACTTTTCTATGTTGTCTTTTTTATTTTTCCCTGTGCTAAGTTTCTCAGTAAAATTCATTAACCAAACAGAAGCATCTCCACCAGAAGATACTTGCTTATTTTATGCTTAAACTATTCCCTTAAGTGTTGTCAGAGGTTCAACAGTGGAAATTAAAATATTTCCACTACATTTAACTTTCCAAAAACATTCTATTTGAGCCAGGATTGTTGCCCCTGATGAATAAGACAGCTAAGAATTGGACTAGACTTTGAGAGAAGACACTATTTCACTGTATCTTATACTTTATTAATGTCTATACTTATTCCATGTAAATAGGCTGTGTCAAACCAGACATCCAAAAATACTAAAAGAAATCATTGCTTTAAATTTTGAAGTTCCAAAGAGAAAGAAAATAGGTGTTAATTAAAATCTCATATTTGGATTCTTCAGAGAAGAGTCATGCAGATATTATTTTTCTAGTATTTATTCAAAGCTCAACTGAGTCTTTAAACCTGTCAAAGTTTGACAGGGATTAATTGTGTGATTGCTGGTAATTTTATAGAACTTAAAGATCTATTGCATAAACTTTTTCATGGAGTTGAAAAATCCATATTATTAGCATGATAGAACATAAAATCTTTGAAATATAAATGTCTGGGGACAGAAAAGGGAAGTATTTAATACAATCTATACACCTACTTAACACAGAAAATAGCTAATAATGTAGAAACTACTACAAGAATGGAGGGATCCCCCACCCTGCAATTATATGGAAGTCAGGAAATTCAGAGCGTTTGTGTACTAAAAAGTTTATGCATCACATGCATTTTTATATTTACAACTGTCTGGTTTGTGTCACCTTTTATTTCAGTGTCATTGTGCCAGTTCTCCTGAGCAGCACAAGTATTGGCTTGCCCTTCCTATATTGCCAGCACAAAACAATAGCACCCAGGCTCCAGGAACTATTTTCAGAAATATCACAAAATAACATTTATGTACACACATATACACAAATATAGATGTGCATCATATCAAAGCACCTCAGATAACGGGTCATTAACTTCTGTCATGGAAGTGACAGAAACCAAAGAGAGAAATGAAGTAGATTCTACAATCCTGTGTTATCTGCTTCATGTAATTGTAAAATACTACACATCATTTCTGCAACAGTGAAACATCATAAAAAACAGTGTTGAAATCTTTACGAGTTCAGTGGATTACTTATGTGAATAACCAGTTACAGTATCAGTAATTTTTAAGATAACAAGGCAAGTAAGAATCAGCGCATATTCATCTGTAAAAATATTTTTCCTTTTTTTAACAGTCATTCCCAATAATCAGACACTCATGTAACCTAAAATGCAGCATTCTATTCCAGTTTTTAAAATTTTAATTCCAACAGAAACACAGCTTTCCTGTTCAAACAGAACTATGTATAGCAATAAACTCTGCATATTGATAATTTTATGTCCAATTGAAAAGCATAAAATGCTTTCATATTTTTCTAGATTATAAGAAATTGTAGTTTTACAGAAACATGTCCATAGAGGGATCTAGAAACAGCTATTATCAAATAACTATGCACAGTCTAATCTATGCACTGCTTGCCTTTATAAAATACTTTACAAGGCAAAACATATATTTTCCACACATAAAACAACTACACTGTAATTGCAGGTGAATGAAAGTGCAACATAAACACCAAACTTTTTAACAGGATGACTTAATTTTTACTTATAGATGGAAGTAAGAATGTAAACAACTTGGAGGTAAAACTGCGCATGATATTGGTCTCAGCTGGCCACGTTCTGAGGAATCTCCCATACCACAAACACTACTCAACCTAGTTAAGACATTATCCTAACAGACACACACATAACATCCCAAAACACACATTTACACCTTTTAGCATACATTGCTTAGATGTGCAAGAAAAACTAACACAGTTCTCTAAAAGAAAGCTGAGCTGCTCTTACATCTACAAAAGTTCTTACGCATTACCAAAAGAAAAGAAAATCAGCTGAAGGAGTTTATTTACAGACTAAGAAGGTACATCACAATGCTCTCTTAAAGAAACTATTTGCAAGATTTAAGGCAAAATCTAATGGTAATTTGACTGATTTGAACCAGAATGCACCATGGGATAAAATAGTTGTGTTTTTTAAGACTACACCTTAAATTGCAGGGAATGCATGATACTATGTATACAGTTTGTAGAGCAACAGATGTCTTTTAACTGACTTGAATTTCTGAACACTAAGAGTGCACATAAATTAACAGATAGCCTGATTTAAAATACAGCAACTATTTTCTCATGAGATGATCTCAGTAATAAAAAATAAATAATTGAAATGCTAGGAACACAGACCCACATTTTTCAGGGTACAAACAGGCATTTTGTTGATGAATTTATGCTGTTTTTTATATAGCCAGATTATTTGATGGACTACTTTAGAGTGATCCACGTCAGAGACAACGCACCAGATTCAACAGACTACTTCTCTATTTCATTACAGAAATGTAAGGATTTCTAAAGGTCTTTATTTCAATTACTGAAGTAGAAGCCTTTATTGTTGTCCCACAGGGCCCATAATAATGTTGAAAATTTTATCAAGATATTACGATATAAACAATTTCTAGCTTTTATGAAAAATGATATTGCTCATACTGGTATCAGTAGGACACTTTCAATTTTTTTCTTTCAAATGAAAAAGATGATTTACTTTTATTTATCATTGAAAGAACTTCTACAATTGCAAAGGATACATGTGGGAAATAATGATGGAAACCGTTTGCTGATAGTAACATTTTTACTAATTGCTTCAAGCCACAGGAAGTGGAAAAATATCCAAAAGCTATTGGTTTTAATCCCCTTCTTACATCAGCTTTTTCATAATTACCTACGAATTATCCCCTTATACATTATGCTTGCATGATCCTTTAATATTCTGGCTGTAATACATAGTTCCTTTTCCTTCCTATTGTTCCCCTTTAGAAAGAGGGGCTTCCCTCAGTGGGTAGGTGTAACAAGTTGACAAATTTTGGTGCCCTCGTGCACTGAGTTGCAGTAGATGGAAGGGACGCTTGCCTAACGTGAGAGGGGAGGTAGCACTTTAACTTGTGCACAAAGTTCTAACACATGTTTACCTTTAGCTTCTTTCAGAATAAAGATCAGACAGTTTCTTTCCGAATGTCGGACCAAAACGATTTTTTTTCCCACAGAAAAAGGCACCCTCATTTATTCTGTTCACACGTAGGGTGTGTGCTTTATCACAGAATCACAAAATGATTGAGGTTGGAAGGGACCTTTGGAGGTCATCTGGTCCAAACCCCCTGCTGAGGGGTTTGGTTAATAACTAGAGCTGGTTATCCAGGACCACATCTATAGAGCTTCTGAACATCTCCAAGGTGAGAGACTCCACCATCCCCCTGGGCAACTTGTTTCAGCAGGCTCTCCCAGTCACAGACAGAGCAAAACACTTCCCGCTGCAGTCAAAGGGATGATGAAAAAAACGGCTGATCACTATGAGAGTGTAAAGAAAGACATGAAAGCAAAATGACCTTTTCTTTGGCCTTCTGGTGCCACATTGGAAAGAGACACAAATGGCAAGTCTTAGCTTTGACGTGGAACCTTGTTCCACCCTTGGATCTTGAGTAGATGTGCCATCCAGAATACTTTCTTCAGATAGCTATTAAATTGGAGAGGCCTCACAACTAAGCTTGAAGACTGTTCTTCTACAGACAGAATGGAAAAACAGCATGTGTACAAATCTGCACCATCCCAACAAGAATAATGCTTGCAAACTCCATGAAGGAATTCCTTGACATGACTGTCTTGAAGTACTTTGAGATCTTTTAATATGAAAGCTCACTCTCGTTCAATATTACCACAGTAAGAACAACAAGCATTTTATAGGCGTCTGTTTAGTGCATAAGAAAAACTTCAAAATTAATTTTGAAGTTATTTTCTCTTTTTGCTTGATTTACAGTATTGCATGGAGGATGGAAAAAAACCCCACCTGATTCCCTTGACTTTGTGAATACAATTGATAAAGTCTGCCTCTGCTTCTGGGGACTCCAAAAGGATTTAACACGCAAAACTAAAAAAAAGCCTTTTTCTTATACATTCAGATATCCTATCTAAATTTTGTTCCTAGTCTCTTTCTCAACATGAAAATTCTCTAAATAGCATCAGAATATCATCAATCTTTTCAAAAGTTACAAATTATTTAACCTTCCCTAAAAGCTTCAGGTGAGAGTTTAAAAGTATATAGGATACTTTGTCTTGTACTTCATATAACCTTATTGTAGCAATTAATTCCATGTAAAAAATGTCATGATGCTATATAATTAATGTTTCTGAACACGATGCACTACAGCATTTCCAATTAGTATAATTGTTTAATCAATTTTCCATCACAAATCTGAAATGTTGTGAATAATATCTTTTTTTAAAATAATCTCTACATCAACTCCAAAGATGCCCTCTATCTGTGAGACCTGAGATACAGTTCATGAAACATTTCTAAAAGTTTCCACATTTTCTGTTGAAAAGTTAGGTGGTTGGCTTTTTGGTTTTGTTTGGTTTTTTTAATATAATCATGCTATTTATTTTTGAAACTACTCTGGCTTTCAGACTTATGCCTCACTTGGGTCCAGGATTAGTAAAATTGCAGTTCTAACACCTAATATTATTTCACACATGAAAGACCGCATGGGAATCTACCTGCATCATAGAGTCTCCCACTCAAATCTAGCGGCCACATACAACCTCATTCAATAGAAGTGAAGATTACAGGCTAAGTACACGCAAATTAACAATGGGAACTTCTGTAGCTCATTCATATAAACCAACGTCTTTAAATGTCTATGTGCTGACTGCTTTGAAGATATAAGCAGCTAGAAAAACACCTATAAGTAATTACATTGTACTATTAAAAAAAATCAATATTCTACTTAGAATGGAAGAAAAATAATAAATATATAACCCAGTAATTCAGTAAGCATTGCTTCTTTTGATACTCTACAACATCCACAAGCATTGTAATGATCTTATCTCTTATTCCTTGTGGACCAAATTTTTCTACCTATACTCAACAAGATTAACTTTCCCATGACTGATTGATCAATATGAAATTAAGGAGAGCCAAACATAGTTTTGTGTAACATTGTCTGTGCTTAGATTCTTCAGGAGGGTCGATCACATACTCCTGCTCTGCCTTTTCATTGGAAAGATCCATTTTGAGTCTTCAGGGAAGCAGGCAACTAATCAAGTGTGTGCACAGAATTATGGTTTCCAATAACACTGCTCAAACTTAAACTAAAATTTGTGCTTAAATGCCACAAAGGGCTAAGATTTTTGATAAGGATACTTACAGAAAAATTACAGGATTCTTATTCATTTTCTGAACATTCGGATATACAGTTCTAAAGTTCACTTGTAGGTTAAGAGAGGTTGGTTAGCTTAATTGGCAATAAACTTAAAAGACCATTTCATAGAACATATTTTGAAGCTAGTGAAAGGTCATCAAGAAAGCAAAGTCTTAAAAATGAAAGTGTTAGCAGGGAATATGCTCTTTCTTCCCCTCTTAACTGAGATTCATCATCTTAAACTAGTACAGGTCCTTGGAACTGAAGATAGGGAATAATCCTTTTCATATTTTTGTACTCCTAGGGCCTTTTCTTTTTGGAAAGAACCTAGATACCCTTCTTGGCTGGCAGTACATTTCTGTTCCGATCTTCCTGCATTAGCTCCAAAATCTGACTGGAAGTAAAAGGAGTTCTCAAATATAGGACATAGTGACACCACACTGATTTCCTGACCCCTCTTCATGTGTTATGACACCAGTTTATCCTAAACATCTTTTTAGTATATCCATCTGCATTATTACAAGTGCCCAATTATTTAATACAGTAGCATAGTACTTCCACAGGCAATAATCTTACTTTGTATTAAATGCACGGTAAAACAAGTATTAAGCAAGTATAGAGGATAGATTGTACTTCATACAAATGTTAGATATCACTGTAAAGAAAAAATAGCCTAAAAATCATTAAGATGAACTAAATAAAACATTGCCTTAAAGAACTAAATAGTGAAAAACATTTTAAGCTGAATAAATATCTTATTTCAGTAAATTATACTTTAAAAGTGCAGCTTTCAAGATTGATTAAAAATTATGCATGTTCAAAATGTCAGCTATAGCTTCATATATTTAAAAAATAAACTATAGATGTTTGCTATTTTTCAGGGCTTGAAATCATTAATTTCTATTTTTGAAAATGGTGTTCATTTCTTCTTCGGGCTTGCCAAACTTGCCAAAACGTTAACAACTCTGTCAAGTCCAGAGAGAAAAGATTTAGAGTTAGCATTTGCAGTGCTTTATTTCCCAGCCATAATCAGTCTCATAGTCTTTCTTTTTTTCAACATTCCAACTACGTGTTTTGCATTTGATTCATGGAAGTACAAATAACTAATGAGGAAAAGGTCACATCCAATAAGGACTGGAAACACACTGGAGTTTTAGCCTGAGAAGTGACAAAGCAGAAAACACTCACCTCCTCGCTTCTCAATGCAAATCTTGATTTTTTCCCTAAGTGGACTCTGGAGAATCATGACATAGAAGACAGCTGTAGAATCAAGAAAGTTTTCTTACTTTCTCTCTGATGATTTTCCCCCCACTTGTATGCCTTACATATGTGCAACACACAACTCCTTGCAATTTAACCAACTTGCATGAGCAGAAAAAACATTGTTCACAGACCACAAACTGATTGCATCTGTATAAAACAAGATGATTACTTCCAGGTTTCTCTCCATTTTCAGTATTAGCTTTGTGTTCAAGTTTCTTGCCTTTTTCATAATTTCATTCATTTAATGAAAAGGATTTATTTCCCTATTTGAACAAATTACATCCCAGAGAAAATCAGAGTTGCTAATACATTCACACATAAAAGCCCCAACGTTTCCTCTAAGGAATCTCAATTTTGATTTGAAGAAATCACAATAGGCATTCAGCATGGTATCATAAAGTCCCATGGAGAATCCTTCACCCTTGTTTGTACTTCTGAGGCTAAAGTTGTAATCGTAAGTCATCTGTGATTTGATAGCTTTTGTTTGGGATGGGAAGAATATGCATATGCAGCATTTTACTCTAGTTTCCTCTATATTGATCATGTATAGCAAAAATATTTGACCAGAATGATTGACATGGAAAGGCTCCATTAAGTAGGTTTTATATTTAGGAATTGCAAGAAAAATAAACTGTCCACACTATCAAAAACAAGTTGCACTCAGAATACCTCCCAGGAGATGATGATTTAGAAGAGCCAAAGGAAGAGCGAGGGAGCACCTAACAGCAAGACTGGGGTGTTAAATATTTTTATAACCTGACAGGACCTGGGGGCTTTGGAGAATACACACACAGCTGAATGGAACAATTTAGTTCATTTAAAATTTGTTTCACTTAATCTGTTTGTTTTGGGGTTTTTTTCCCCTTCAGGTAAGACCCTACCATTGAGATGAAGAAGCTGTTCCTCTTAAGAAGTATTCCAAAGAATCTGAAATTCACTACATGACTCAGATTTCCTTGATATTTGACCTATTGTATAAGAGTTGGGGTTTAATTTCAGTTATGCAAGCCATTAATTCTTGGGATGGTATATCTAACTTTTTAAAAACAAAATATGTGTTAGGACAGGGTTCTACTGGAGGCATGAGATGTTAAGTTTAATGAACCCCAGCATAGCTCTTGCTAGGCTCAAAAAGGGTTTCAGTCAGAAAACCTTTTCCTCATCAAGTTCAAGCAATAACAATTTCATTTACAGATTAACATTCAACAGCTTACTAGTAAGGAACTCAATGCTGCAAATATGAGCAAACACCACTGCACAGAACTTGGTAACTTCTCTGCAGCAGTACAGGTGAGTGTCTCGCCGCTATCACCAGAAAGCACCCAGATCCACACATGCAGATCCAGGAGAAGATAGGTTTTTAGGAAAGTTTTCCTGAAAGAAACTGCCTTTCTTTCCGTTATACACAATACTATTTGCAGCCGAAAGTGCAAGACTTTTTAGGCGCTAATGGTTTCTAAAATGTTAATACCTCAATTAAATGAAAAGGGAGAACTGGATATGGGGAAAGGCACCCATATCTTCCAGCTGCATGATTAAGACATCCCGTATAGTGTACATCAGTCTTTTCTCATGTGCTTAAAGGTTACTGTAACCGTCATGTAATAAAACTGCTAAGTTACTGGGACACTAAGTCCCAGTGTGGTGATTTCTCTCACCAGCCTTGTTAGCAGCTCTGAAAACCTCAAACTATAACACTGTATGCGATTATATGAGAAGAAAGAAGACTCATAATATCTTCCACCTTCAAAGAACATTTTCACGGTAAACCTGGAAGTTTCTGTGGAAAAATATCTTTTCCTTTAAAAAAGGTCCCAGAGAATTAAATAATATGATCATCAATGTGGAGTTCTAATTGTCAGGGAAGATCTTCATCCCTTCCAAAACATCGAGTTCACTCAAATTCAAGTCCAGATTAGTGAGTATATTTCTTAAATCTGTCTTAGGTTTCAAGTGACCCTAATACACATATAGTTGCATATCTGCTTTTCAAAGGTACTGATTAAAATATCATACCATCATCCTCCTCCATAAATGTAACATAATAACATAACACTTCCCAAATTTTACAATCCCATTATTCTTTTTCTAAAACTCTTCAATTTTAAGTATGTGATACTATGTCACCATTCACTTTTAGTCACCCGAAATCAATTCCCAGAGCTACGCCCACAGCGATGTAACCGCTGACAACTACCACGAAGCTGTCCCTGCTGCGGACACAGCCTGCCAAGCGCGGATCTGAAATCCAGCCTGATGGGGCCAGGCGAGCCACGTCCTGCTGAGCAGGTGGACGCAGGAAAATAGGGCTTGATCCACCAGTTTATACATACGTGATAACCACAACTCTTCCAACTTTTTTCAGGTAGTGCATTAGTACTGGTACTATACAGTTATATCCAAACACTCATTACTTATTACTTGCGTTAGCTGGTTCTGACACAGGAGAAAAAACATTTTGTTTCCTGCTATTTAAAATATGACTTGTATCAGTTTTATTATTAGACAAGAGATATGCCCATACAAACTTCATTCTGTTAATATGTTTGCCATTGAATTTTTAATAACTCAAAGCTGCTGATGGTTTGTCATACTAGTACAGTATTATCATCTAAATTAAACTGACTTTTTATATACACAACAGTACTGCCAAATTCTTTATTTAAAGCATCATCTCTCTTGAATAATATAGATGTTATGCTTAGGCTAACATGAATTAAAGTCTGAGCCAAACCCACAAGATTTTCATACAAAGTAAGAACATAAAATTCATATAAATAAGAATGAGCAATACTTCCTCTCCCTATGCTTCTCTGAAAGTTAAAACAACCAAGTTTATTTCCCAAGCCAAGTTTAATACAGCTGGGATTTCCAAATTACCATTTCTTAGGTTTGACACATCTCCCAGAGGGAAGGAAAGTTGTCCAATGCATTTCAGCAATGAGTTTGCTTCCCTGCCCAAAAAAGAGAGCCAATTTTAAAGCCCTGCAGCTTTCTAAGTTTCTTTTCCTCAGTAAAAGTATTCATGCATACTGAGGACATCTAATACAGGTGTTTATATCTGCTTTCTGAAAAAAAAGTCAACTGAAGTGCATTTAAGCATGTGGCTATACTTTAGGATTTTGTACTCTTTAATAAGCATTACAGGCTGCCTGACAATCCGGTTGAGAAAGCTGACAAAATACACACATGTATCTATTTCTGTTTTAATAAAGTGTATGTATATACAAAAATATAGAGTTCATAGGATGCCAAGCAGGTAGCATCCAAATTCACATTCAACATACATCATTGTTACAGATAAAATAGTTAAATGTTTACTCACTACAGAAAGGAAGGTGAGATTATAGAAAAAAAGCTGAAGTCAAAAAAAACCCCTTAACAGTTTATTTCAATTACACACACATTCTAAGTCCTCACATAGCTATTACAGCCAGGGAAGTTACCCACAGCTAAGATCTGGCTCAGTGAAGCACCCAAATCATTGCAAAAAGATTTCACTAGAAAGGCCAGGGGTGGAGAGGGACACAAAATAAACCCCACTGAACAAATAAACCCCAGCAGCTGGAGGAAGATTTAATTAGGTCTACAAAAGGCTTAAAAAAATTAATAATAATAATAAAAAAAAATCACCAAACACAAATTGGAAAGTACTTGAACACAGTATAAAAACATCCCAGAAGCAGAATATTTTTTTAAATCTCAGCCCTGAAGAGATTACCTGCAGAACTAGGGTGAAAAAATACCATCATGAAGCAACTAATGTATCATTCTGTGCAATCTAGCCACGTTGTCCCATCACATGCTTAAAAGAAATACAGACAAGACAGTGAATTATATGTAATTCAGCACAGATAATGCACTTTTACCTTTAAACCTCCAATTTCTCTAAATGGTGTAATGATATTATTATTTTTTTAAGAAGGGTAATTCTCAACACTTCTGTTTTAGCGATTTGTAGAAAGGCTTATGTAGTTTTATAGTATGTCCCAAAGCAGTCATTTTGGGTTATTTATTCCCACTCTTTTCTAGTGAAATCTTACTCAAAAACAAAAAAGAAAGAAAAATTCTTAGTTCTTTGGGTTTAGCTTTTTGCCCTCTTTATTGTTCTCAAGACTGCCTTTCCTAAAGCTGTAGCTGAGCTGCTGCCACTTCTCATCATTTCTCTACTTAAACTTAGTCCAGACAAGATCAGTCAGCAGATTGCCCTAATAAAAGTCTGCTAGACCTCGCTGACTCCACTCATATGGCAAGGCACCTACACTTCGCTTCACAGTCACCCCAATTCTGGAAACGTGGTGCAAAGTCCCAGACTGACCCTGCATATACCCGAAACAGATCTGCTAGAGTATTTTTGACTTTCATGTTGCATGCGATCTGTACTCATCTTATGCCTTCTTAGCAGGTATACTCACCTAAATAAAATACTGTTATACATGTCAAAACCACACATGTGATTACAACAGCTGTAATGTCAGTAGTGATAGCTTTATTATAACTAGCTTGGCTACCTATTTTGGTATGTAGCTGTGGCTATGCAAACCCACGTGAACCCTGGCCCGCAACACCCTCTGCAAGAGAGACTGAAGATAAACTTAAACCAACCAGTAATCACACCTCCACTGAAGACACACTATAATTCTACAACTATTTGCACGACTACCACAGGCAAAAAACTCTGTGTTTTCTACATTTGTATCTAATCATGGACTGATCTGTGTAATGAATTGCAACAGGCCTGCAACATGAGTATTTCTTTCATGAGAAGTCAGAGAAATAATGCCCAAAAAAAGAGAACTCTCTAAAGTTTGTGCCTTGCTGAACACGACAGCATCCCCACTCCTCAGTTCAGGTTTCATGGATTAGCTGTTGGATGTTATGCTGAAAACTCTGATCAAAGCCTGAGGGTAGCTAGGACATGGAAAATGTTTGATGTGACTTCTTTAAATGCCGTGTGATTTTTTAAAAATATCTTTAATAAGAGAAATTTCACACTGCATATTTCCCTGACCGCCCAGAGTAAGATTTATAACAACAACAAAAAAATCATCCCAAGTTGCCAAAGAAATCAAAGGCAACACTGAAGGACAGGTTATTTTTTTCCCCATTTTTTTCAGCAGGGAGTAATAAAATAAGATTATATTTTGAAACATCTTATTTTCCCTTTTCTCTGGAATTATATGCATATCTACAGTCAAAAACATGACTTTATACTCCCCCAAACCTTTGTCAAGTTATTCAGATGCTTAATTCCAAACGAAAATGAACTTTAGACTGTTAAATGTGTATGCTGGTCATAATATTCCATTATTTGTTTATTGATCATTTTTATTGCTACATTTTATACTTTACCTGATTATTTACTGGATACTGTAATGAAATTTCACTGCCTTATTGCATTATTTAGTAAAGAAACTAGCAAACTACAAAAGTACAGCAATAAAATTAGGGTTATTTAGCAATAAGGCTGAATTTTAATTAAGTTATTGGAAGATGGTTTTGAAGACACTAAAGACAGTTTACTCAGCGCACAGAAAAGGCAGTTCCTCCCTGCATGACAGAAATTAGGAAAGTGTTCTAGTAATTTCTTCATCTGAAGTAAAAAGAGGAGGGAAAAAGGGAAAGAAAAACCACAGTATTTTTCCTCAGCAGAATGAATATGGATTACTGCATATTATAAGGCAGTTCTGTGAAGAAAATGAAAATTAACATTCCAGCGGATTCCCTTGCCATCAGCATTTCTTCAAGCCTTTATTCCCCAAGAGAGACATTCACAAAACCCACAAGTGATGATGATGAAGAAAAAACCCTGAAACCCAAAATACATAACCCCCATACGGTTTAAAAATATTAATGCATGCATAACATTTATACAGCTTTCCATTTATGTACAGGTGAGCAGATTTTTCAGCTTCATATTCCCTTCTATAATGTGCTTCATATCTGTAATATTAATACTGCATTTACAAGACAGCTTTCCTGGATTTCCCATTACTTGGAAAAACTACATTACCCTAGTGCTCTGAGTCATGATTTTTTTTTCCGAGCCCATGTACTTCACCCTGGCCCTGCCTCATTTCAGTGGCCTGTTGTTTCTTCACTAAACATGATTCTTGCTCTTTTGCATTAAAATCTTAATGCTTCCAGCTGGAGAATGGGGTCATTCTCTAGACACAAATTTGCTTTCTGAACTCTTGAAGAAGTCGGTAGGTGTTCCCTGGAAAGCTCTTTCTGTATTCTACCTAATTAATAAACTACTTTATTCTCTTTTAATTAAGACCTCAGCAATTTGATTTCCCTGCAACATATGTTGATGGGTTTGGTTCTCTTTGGAACGTCTGAGCAAGCTGGAGAACCAACCAAGCAGACAGACCAGGCTCATTCACTGTAAGTTCAGTCAAACCCCAGAAGAGCAGCCCATGACAACATAAGGCATGTGTGTACTCTGTACAGAGCCAGGTGTCACTGCGCAAGCAGCACAGAAGTGTCTATAATATGCTGTTGTTACTCCTGGCTAAATATATATCCAGTATTCAGCTGGCATATATTCAAAAAATTGAAGATTTGACAGCTATGAACTAAGTTCTGATTAAAAAAATTCAGCTATTTGAACCAGCGTCAGGGTACCTCTGCTCTAAAAACAATGCCCGCTGGTATGGCAAATTCTATGAAAACCCAACAATGTTAGATAACTTTTTTTTTAAAAAAATACTTCTTTTCTCAGTGATGTTTTATTTTCTCTCCAGTCCTCTCTATTATTCAAACAGATATTCCAGTATATTTCAGCTGTGGAATACATCCCTGTTTTTTGTGAACCTAATTTACCTCCATTCTAGATAATGGGAGCATGAGATTATTTTAGTTATTAGTATCGCCCTTTAGCTTTCTGAAGATAGGAGTAAAAATTTCAATATAGTGTTTCAGAATGACCATATTCTCCTGACTACACCAAAATAACCCAATTAAATAGGAAGACCAAAGGCTTTTTCTTGCTAATGCAGTGACATTGTGTAGCTTTTATTGAAGGAACATAAAGGGAAATAGAAATACAGCATACTCCATGGTCTAAGATAAAATAGATACTCTTCCTCCCTAAAAAGCATGCACCACTTGCAATAGGGCATACATACAGTGAAGGTATTTTTTAGACATGGATCTTTTTTCCCTGGGACTAGTCTTCAGGTATGTTAACTTATATAATTCGTGAATCTACATGTGAGATGAAGGACAGAAAGGTAGCAACACTGTGAGCCAACATAACACAAACTGAAATGACAAAGTGACAGTGATGACTGGGATGAAAAATGACAACATTCATATTAATAAGTGCTAGATGACATTCAATCACTGTCCAGTCCTGGCTACAGTGAAAGGCAATACAATGTTTAGGCACTGCAGCAGCGGAGAGATGACAGTTTTTTAACATCTTCCACAACTTAAAAAGTCAGCAGGGAAGGGACAAAGTTACACACATCTGTAAAGAGCTCTTGTTGGAGTTCAGCAATAGAGAAATTGCCTAGAAAATCTATATGCAGTATTTTTAATTGACCTAGTTAGCTGTATTTTCTTTTTTTGAATCCATAGATTTATAAATATAACATCATATAGCTGCTCTGGTCAAAGTTTCCACTGACATTATACACACACACCTTTCTCTAGTTAGCCTTAGTTTTTCAGCAATTATAAACCTTTGCTATATTCTGGCATTGTACAGAGTACAATCAAGTAATTTTTGCTAATGGCCACAGAGGCCAAATATTTACTGTTACTTGCCTTAGCAAAACATGTGTTACATATAACACCTTTTATGCATGGATAAATATATATAAATTTGCTGGGAAATATCAAATGCTAAGTGCCATGTTTTTACAAAGTAGAAAGGAAAAATATGAAAGCAGCTTGTATTAACAAAGAAATAAGAGCTGTACATTCTTTTCCAGTAAAAGCCAGAAAATACTTGTTGGCAGCAACAGCTTTTCTATTGTAGAAGACAGAAAATCAAAAGAAAATGTTGACTAAAAGAATAAACTGCAATGTTCTGTTTGTTACTGCTGAAGTCGTTTACTGAGGTTTTTTACCCCAGCAAATTATAATTTAGGAATTTTGAGGAACATACACCCAAAAATGCTAAAGCAGTGTATACTTCTGATACATGTAGCACTGTTTCATGCCATTCCCCTGCAGAATTGCTCATAGGACATCAATAGACTAGCCACTTTCAGAAAGATGCTGGGGGGGGGAGGAACCAGCAGCTGTGAATCTGTAGGGAGTGACAACTCTTCTAAAAGCCCACTAATAATCAGGCATCTGAAGTAAAGATTTTAGCCTAAGATTGTTTTATATATATATATGTTTTGTCTCTTTCCTCCCCACAACTTTTTTTTTTTTTTTTTTTTTTTTTTTTAAAGGGCCAAACTGACATCAAGAATGAAATGACAGCACTCTGGCTAAACAAGGCGTTTACTTCATAGCTTCAATAAGTACAGAAAACATTTTCTATGCGGTCTGTGTAGCTAATACACAAGATGGCAGTTCTGAGCCTTGGGAAATGCTTTGGTCCTGCCTTTGAATTTGCTGTGGTCTCTCCATAATCAGAGCTTTGGGAATAGAGATAAATCCTACTAACAGCTGAGTGAAACACAGGACATTTGGCAGTACAGGTAGAAGATTCTCATAAAACGCAGCAAAATGGCTCATAAAGACTGCAGAAAAGAGCATCCAACTGTCTATCTCTGGTCAAGTGGCCAATACGCTTAGCTGCTGCACACAAGGGCTTTGCAGATACCCCTCACTGCAGCCACTGCAATGCTGGGTAAATGCAACTCTCACTGTACTGCAGGAGGTTTCTCTGCTGAACCATATTTTGACCCTCTATTATAATGCACAGGCTTTATAGAACAAGGCAAATCAGTGAGACATGCTGTCTTCAAATGAAGCTTCTTCCAACAAAATCTATATGAAAGGATCCAATCTAATGCCATCTAATTACTTGTTGGCAGAAGAGTCCTCCAGGTACTTCCAGAGCTCTTTTAAAACAACAAAAATGTATATGTAGCTATGAAACATTGATGAATCAAGTCCTGCCATGTCTGAGTAAACATGTAATTTAGATTTAGTGTAATGTTTTCTGAATATTCAACAATCAGTTGATTGTGGAAAGCATTTAGAGTTTAATAGCCATATTAAAGTAAAATATACTTGCTAGAAAATCACTTTAAAAAAACAGGAGACTCATGGTGTATTAGCAAGTATAAGGATGTGGTTTCTTTCTGACTGTATTTGAGTTCTCTTCCTTAAGAAATTAATCATCTATCCTTCAGCAGATATCTTCCCTCCCTTTTCTTTTGTACTATACCAAAGCATGTTATATTGGATTAAAGACAAGAATAGCAGACTCATGAAATTATCAAAACAGCATTTGAGTTTAGCATGTGTTGGGGCCTAAATTTGACATTAATTGATCATTTTGCTATCATACAGTTTCAAACTTTCTCATCTCAACAGAAAAAAAAAAAAAAAGCTTTGCTACAGGGATGCACCAGCATTGTCTGTGTTCTTTTCCAGACTTCACAGCTCTTCCAGCAGTTGTGAGCCTTGCTGGCTACACAGATGAGGGGTTTCCTTCAAGATCACTGCTTTTCCTACAACAGAAATCAGTCCTTTCCATTTCCACTTTCCAATGCAACTGTTTCTGTAGTGCTTATTCCAACCTGTATCCCACATCCCTCTCTACCTACTGCTCCCATTTGGCTCAGGCTTGCATCTCCCAGAGCAGCTGTTTTAGTTGGCTGCTTGCTAAGAGTTGAAGAAGGTAAAGAGGTCACTTTGATGTTACCTTCCAGACTGCTATTTGGAGTGGTTATATCCCATAGTATATTTCTTTCCATCACACAGTATTTCTCATGGATTTTCCACTTTGGGTATGCTAAGAACACTTTTCCCAAGCTAGAGTGAAAGACTCAGAATCTACCAGATTCGGTGAGGTGGTATGCCGGGGCTCTAATAAAATAAATGAAGCACTTCCAACAGAATAAAAATATCCTCACAGCTGAGAGAATTTTTAAACCTTAAGAAAAACACATTAAAATAGAGACATAGAAAGATACAGGTTTCTGCTTTACAGGCTGTACGACAGTGCAGCAAAAACTCAAAGTCAGCTTCAGACGAGTGCATAATCAACATCAGTCCATGGACCTACAAAAGCCTTCCTCCAGGCTACCAGCTCAGCTGGTCTTCAGCCAGGCTCTGACTACCTCCCCAAGCTTATCTGCAGGTACTCTTCAGCTCTTCAGGAAGAGAAATCAAAAGAAATTGCTTATCCTTACAAAAAGATAACAAAATAAAGATATTTATCCTAAATTTCCTAAGCTGCTAGAGCACAGTTTAGCTTTCAGATACTATACATTTCATTCATGCCTGTAACTATTATTCCAGCAAGCTATTTTCCTGGGAAAATGCTCTTGCAAAACAGTGTTAACTGTACCTGTTGTCCCTGTATTGAGGATGAGGGGAGCTATCCATCATCTACCAAACTTCTCAATCTCTTTGTGGTATGACAGCTATGAGAATTTGGTTCTAGGCAGCTGGTATTATTGAAGGGGTGAGAGTGGGTTGTGTGTATACATACAGATAAAACAATTCTCCAGCCCTGTTTCATGAATGTCCTAGCACTGATTTTATGAAATCTATATAGAAAATCCACTGGAAGTTAGGTGCAGAGATACTCTACAGAGTACTAACACAACTTCCATAAAGAAAGAAGCCTGCTGTAGGAAGAGACAAGGTGAATACTAATACATTTATATATCTATGTATTATTTATGTAATAATATGCACAAACAAGATGCAATGGAATAGAGGATTCAGTGTTAATCAGAAATATCAATGATTTGTACGGAATGTTTTCATGTTTTGTGATTACAGAATACACGAGCGATACTCATTACAACATTTAGGGCAGAAATAACTACTGACCCCATGCGCTCTGGACTTCCTTATTTCAAAATGCTGTTTGTCATTTGTGTGCGTTTATATTTCCCACCAAGGGAAACAACGCACATTTACAAATGGGATGTTTTAGCCATTAGTAACCATCATTACAAATATTATATAGAAATTACTGAAGCCTTTTACATTCCCTATGACTCCAGGGTTTTAATACTGTGGAAAATATTCCAATTCCTGGATGTGATCAGATCATATCAATATGGTGAAACAGAGAGTATACTGTGTATTCTAATAGGATCAACACAGGGATTCTAACAAGATCAAAATTGGGAGAAAATGTTGAGCCACAAACCAGAGAAAAGATAATTCAGTGGCTATATAGACAAATTATGAATCAAGTGGACTACAGCCAATTATTTTAACTAAAAGCAATGAAATGGGAACAAAAGCAACAGCTTACTCTATGTAACAGTTTAATATTATATGGGGAGTTTCTAATCAAAAGCCAAAACCACAGAACTGACAAAGGAAACACCAAACGTACATTGACTACATCTACATGGACAGCTTAACCCTCTAACTTGAAATAACTCCTTCATCTATTTTTGATCAAAAAGTATAAAACCATGTTTCATTTGAAGACTTGATACTGAAACATGACCACCAGTTGCTGGGAATCTTAAAAGTCCTAACCCACCACAGGATGGCTCATAAATGTACAAAGCAGCCAAGATTTGAAGCCTGAGCAAATCCAGCTCACTACATGCTCAGCCACCTGAAAAACTACATGCAAGTAAACAATTTCATCCACTCTGCCTTAAGAGTGGATCTACTCAATGATCTTTTCCGCCTGCTTTGTCTTTCTCAGGACTGCAATGCAGAGGTATTCACGATTAGTGATTGAGCTCAGCTTTGTTCCAGAAGATTTTAGAGATATGCCAATTTATCAGCCTCTTACCACGTTTACACCACTCAACATTTCTTTGATTTTCTTCTGCCTACCAGAGAAGAATGCTAATGACTAGCGCCTGTGTCTTAATTTGTGTTACAGTGGCATATAAAACCACAAAGAGAGAAGCCTGTCGTCTTCATAAATTTCAGGAGTGCTACTCAAGCTGGTTAGGCACTGTGATATTAGAACATTACTAGGAAGCCCCCAGAATACAGGAGAAAAATAACTTACTACATGCAATGAAGAATGCACACCAAAAAAATCATTTTATGTATAGTCAAAACAATGCCATGTCTAAGTGCATGGAATGGTTAGGAAAGCTGATGAGGCAGAACAGCCATGGAAATATTTTTTTCCTGTTTTTTGGCAAAAACAATGCAGATAGGAATTTTATACCTAACTGATGAGTCCACTGTGATAATAAATCCAGACTGTTAGCACTAGAAAATAGCTTTTCATGTTGATGAGGTGAATGTATGATAAGCTGCAGGGGATGGCTGCAAATTCAGCATGGCTTGAAAATTGAAAACTAGTTTGAGATGTACAGCACATCTGTCTAGACCCAGCCACGATACTCCTATGAGATACTCAGTGATGGTTAAGGATGAATACAAACCACACAAGGAAGACCAGCTTCCTACAGGAAAGGATGCAATATGTCTTTTCATACTCCACTGAACTATGCAGGAAAAATATGCAAAGATCATGCTGACATTTTATATTAAAAGTTTTCCTTTTAAATACCACTAGTTTTCACTAAAACCACAGTGTATATTATCCATTACCACTGAAAAGCCTGCAGAAAAAGAGACATGTAAACTTGTTGTATTGCTTATTCTCTTCATAGTTATCAGGCCACTTATTTAACTCTTACTGCTGTCTTTGACTGAAGTCTGAAGTTCTATTATTAGGCTTTACCTTTTATTAGGCAATTACTCTATTTTTAGGCAATACCACATTGAAACTTTTATAGTTTCCTCTCAATGCTGACTGATCAATCAAGAAAGCAATTAATTGTAAGCACAGTTACTTCATTTACGTCCTGATCACCTGATTGCAACAGTGCATCATGTATTTGTATGGCTAAGCGTCGTCACTTTTATGTGTAACTGGTTTCACAGATAGAACCATAGGTGCCAGATCACAATCTAGGAGTTAAACCTTACAAGCAAAAAAAGAAAAAACAACCCCCAAACCAACCACCAAAAAACTGTGATGGATTGTCACTGTGACTGTACTACTAGCCTTTGCTGGAGTTATTCAAAGACATGCTAACATTTCTGACTCTCAAAAAAGGACATGCAGTAGGTGGAACTGACTTTGCTTCCAGCCACCGGAAAGTTGGCACAGTTGGTTCTGGTCTGTTACAAGCCCTTGGCAGTGGGAATTTGGGCAGATGAACGGATAGTGTGGACAGTGTAAGTGCTGCTTGACCCCATAGACATCACTCAACTTCTCTATGTTTCCATTTCCTTATCTATAAATTGCATACTAAATGCAAAAGGATGTTGCTATAAAAATATCAAGAAAATGCTCAGCTGAAAATAAGCATTTTTAACTTCTAAAGCCAAATGTGTCCCAGGATTCTCCTTTCACCGTTTACATAAATAAGCAAAAGAAGCTTCTTTTGTTTTATATGGAAAATCTCTGGATATTGCTTTCAGTAGAACAGTCTAGGCAGTGCAATCACGTAACAGCTGCATCTGCTGACAACAATGGCTGTATCAAGGGCTGAATAAAAAACCTTCTCTCATTTCAATACACTATCGTTTTCAAAAAGTTTTTTCCTCAACTGATTGGAAAATCATTCCCACTCCCTTGCACAAATCATTACAAGTTAAATGTATTTAGTAATAGCTTGTTGGACACAGCTGAAAGAAAAATCACATATGAGGCTGAACAAACTATCATTTTATGACAAGATATGGCTTTCACTTGATGAGCTATATGCAAAGTAGTCATATGGGAATCCTCACTATACTGTTTTGGGATTAATGCTACGTCTCTAGAATTTTAAAAATGACTTTACATTTGTTTGATATCTTTTACAGTCAGTCTTCCTCAGCTGAGTATGATTCACAGCTGAATATGCCAGCAGTTACTAGCCAATTACATGGAGTTCATGCTTTCTTGCATACTCTTGCTTGTGTTACTTATTCTGGCTGCACTATTAATGTGACCTGCAGACCACGCTAACACTCAGCTCCTAAATCACAGCCTAATTTTTCAGAAATGCTGAGCTTTACAACTCCAGGGAAAGTCTTCCACTACTTAATATTAGATTGTCAGCCTCTTACATTACCATGCAGTTACTGCAGATGTACTTTCAACAGCTTCAACAGAGCAATACATAAAGGTTCTGATTTAAAATATTCTTTAAATACATACCACTAAGCTGGTATAGGATTCTTCAGTCTTCAGCTGAGATGTAAGCTCATGATTATTAAACACTCCACTAAAAAATGCAACCAGGCCTATATTATCATTATTACTGTTATTGTTACAGACCCGTGTAAATAAGAAATAACATAGTTATTCCTGAGAGCTTTGTATTAGGACAACAGAAACACCAACTTTTTTTTTTTTTATACTGTGTGCTTTCACTTATCACACAGAATTTGTTTATCGATATAAAGCATGATAAATATTTTATCATTATGGTTTATTTTACAGTAGTCACATTTTTCAAAGTATTTCTATAAAGTAGTAAAATATATTTTCTGGGCAATAAAAAAGGATGTTATAGCAGTATGCTGGTTGGGTGGTGGATGAAATCTTAATTTAATAATATGTATGGAAACATAAGATGAATAAACCTGGAGTACAAAATCTAATTGAAGGCATTCATAAAAAAATGTGTGTTTACACAATGCCTTAAATATTAATTAAAATTACTAATACTGATTTTGGTAACATATGTTCTGAATTACCTACTTTATAGTAAAGTAGAATGCTTCTTCACAGGGGTTCTTCTATGAAATGTTTTGGCTAACTCTAAAATTTCCCTTTAGCTTTATGACTGAGTGGTAGCATTTCCTGGAGCAATCCCTGCCAGAAAACTGTGAAATTGGGTGTTAGTATGCAAAGTTTAGAACCCCAGAAAGAGCCCCTAAACTAACATTGGTAGGAAGATTTTTAAGTTCCAGAGCTGAAGGGTGTCTGATTATCGCACAGAATAGTTATGTTAGGATAACAACTTTAAAAGTAAAAATAATACTTGCCTCTTCTACTACCATTGCCATACCCCCCACACACACACAAAAAAACCCCAAACAAACAACAAAAAACAAAAACAACCAAAAGGCATTGAAAACATCTTAGTTTGACTGACTAGTTAGCAGTATTGAAGAAAGGCTGGCAGGTCACTAAAAAATTATTTCTGTTTTCATGTTTGGAATTACACAAGAAAACTTGATTCAACCACTGCAACACTACCCTTTATTTATTTTTTTTTTTCTCCCTGCCCCCCTTTCGGCACAAATAGTTCAGCCAGCAATATTATTACAGCTGGTCAAGTAGTAAACATCTTATTTGTGAGAGATGTGTAATGGATACATCAAGAATATTGTTTAAAAAGGACAAAAACCGAGATGAAAAATCATTTCAGTTTATCATAACTTTCCATTTCATGCTGTAAGAACCTCAGTGTGCCAGATAAACTGGAAACTTTCTTCCATTATCCATTCCTAGTTTTCTATTAAAGCTACTAGTTTTCTGGTTAATGTTACAACAGTGGAATCATCTGTTACAGTGATAATCTATAATTCACTGATAATTTTTTATAGATGGTAATTTATTGTATCAGCCGTTTCTGTGCCTGGTTGACAAAGACTATTACAGATCCTAATAGGAAGCTTGGCTTCAATATATGAAAGTTTACACCTTTAATTTTACATACATATGTAATCCAGGTTTTGGTATCTTTTCTGTCAGCTAAGGTGATGGCCATTTTATCCATACAACATAATCTGCCTCTCAGCTTTGGTCCTCACCCCAGCCTGCTGGATCTTGCAGGCATATAACTCTATACCTAGTTTTCCTGTCCCTGGAGTCCCAAATTCTAATGCAAGAGCTGGTCACATCCTAAATGAAACCAGGAACCTATAATTAATCTAAAACCAAGCCACTTACCCTTTTTCTTAACCACATAAGACTTGTATGACATAGCAATAAGCTTTCATCTTTGGCCCTAACAATACAAAATCCTTCACCCCTAGGCAAGCCCAGAAAACCATACTTACCCAGAATTTACCGTACTCTGCACTGTTAACAATATTGTCACTCATCGAAAACCAGCAAGCCTTTATGGGCCATGAGATTACCTGAGATTTACTCTAAATGTAATCCTAGCCTGCTCTGAAACTACTGATAAACTCTTCTTCCCTGCTGGCATTTCACCCCAGCAAGATCTCCCCAAAAGTTTTGCATTCTTATAATAAAAACATATTCAGCGTCTACAATACCTTATAGCCCTGACGCTAGCCCAACATCTGAATCAACTCAAGGTACCCTACAAAGGAATAATTTAACATAAACTAACAGCATCAGCTCCTCTCTCCACCTCCAAAACTGTCTGGTCAGGCCCTGCGATCCTTGACAATAACGTTAGATGCATACCTCAGGCTTACACTGGACTTGAACAAAACTCCAGGACATCTGGTTCTTTGTTCCAAATCCTAACCCTGGGTTCACACCAAGGCAGTGGATTCCAGCCTCAAGGTATTATTCCAGGCTTGTGGTCCTTGCAGGATTAAATGATAAAACTCAGAGATCCCTTCTGGTCACTAGAACTAGTCAAAAAACACCAGTGATGTCAGCACCAGTGTTGATCTTAGCCCCAAGGTATGTCACCATTAACCTAGTCCTTCACTTTTTCCATCCCAAACCCTAATATCACTGCAAATATAAAATCAGCCTTTCCCCCACATCACCAGGTGACAAGGGTCTATTCATCTCTAATGTAACCAACTGTAAGCCCAGCTGGCACACACTACAAGTATTAATCCTAAAATGAATCTGAAGAATCCTAATTTTATTTAACCTTGAGGATCTTCAGCCAACGATGAACCATAAGTTTTCCATTAGTGTCATCACTGGATTTCATCTTATTTCTGTCCTAAAATGTAGGCCAGAACAAGGATTACCTGATCTTCCCTTTCAAAGGATTCCACAAGGTATTCTTAGGACTAGGCTTTGATCTAGTGCTCAGGAAAGAAAGCAGAAGATCTTGATTTATTACTTAATCTTGCAAGGCTGCAGGACAAACATGGACTGTGTGGCAGCAGTAAAAATTATGGTATTATTTTTCAGAAGGCTGAGCAATGCTCATGGCTAGAGTGTGCAACAGGTTTGGATTCACTATAGAGGACAAATATTTATTGCTGTATCTCAAAAGGCAGAACTAGAATGAATGCTGGTGAGCCATCCAGTTTACGCTTAGCTTCAAGCAGACATGTACCCACCAGGCTGTGGTTACATCTGGAATTAAAGGTGATTTGGGAAACAAAGGTTGAGGATGTCAATTTACTGCATGCTTCTATACTTGTAAGTCTTCTGAAATCCAGGAATAAATTTAGCTGCTCAGACACTGCTTTCTCAAATACCAGTCCCTATTTTATCATTAACTCTAAATGTACACTAAATATAAATTTTCTGTTTCTTACTCACTCTCACCTAAGCCATCTCCTTCACATTAAATCCTACAAGATCCAGAAACAAATGTATCTATTGCCGTTCTATAGCCTTCAACCTAATCTTTAACACATCCCCAACCTTAATCTTAACATCATAGAAAAGAGATTTTGCACATCCTGGAGCTAAGCACAATCCAATTATCCTGCCATACATCAATTCTCATAACCTTGAACACTTTGTGTGATTCAGAAAAAAACTGAGGTCTTCAGCCAGTTCCCTGTATTGCTATTTTTATAGGTTTGAGAATTAGATTTCTTTTGTCGTGTTTGCGCATGTGTGCATAAATCCTGATAGGTCTCGCTAAAAAATCCTATCGTTTCTCTAACAGACATAAGCGCATATAAAGTTGGAATGGTTCAACTTTTACCAAAATGATAGCATGTGTTTTCTAATGGCATATTTAAAGCAATTAATAGTGTAGAGCATTAATTTGCTAGCTTGAAGTATTTGTATCTGAGGTAATGACGATATTTGAACTTCACATGTTCTGATAAGACA
Source organism: Ibycter americanus (assembly GCA_035590275.1). Lineage (NCBI taxonomy): Eukaryota > Metazoa > Chordata > Aves > Falconiformes > Falconidae > Ibycter > Ibycter americanus. The sequence continues at coordinate 5,595,115 of JAVJGI010000037.1, read as the reverse complement.
TTTGTGGATTCACTCAGTGTTAAAGTTAGGTTTTTAAAGATGTGTCCAAGATTAAGTTCTTATAACGATGCATATGGCTTTATGCTGCTATTAATATCCATGTAATGTGAATGTAGTGGTAACTAAATTAATAAGGTTCCTTAAGTACATATTATCAGATAAGTGAGCATGTAATTGGAAGACATTCAGAGATGAAAATATACATTCAAAAGAGCTGGTTTAAAAAAATCTTTTCTGAAAATGAAATCTCTTTTAATCTTTGTCAAAAGCCAAAGGACTGGTGAGCACATGAAACTGCTTTGTTTGATTCAACTCACAAAGCAGGAAGTTATATCTAGGTTGTTTTTACTGCGAAAACATTCAACAGTATAATAAATTTAATTTTTTTCGTGTGCCTCTTCAAGGTTTCAATGAAATTATGAAATATTTAACTAACTTATTTTTTGGCATTGCAGGCAATACATAGCAGATATTTAGTCAACAGGCATTTGTTTTCTTTTGCTTTATTTTTAACAAAATAATTTTAAAAGATACTTCAAATGTCCACGTGTTCTCTGTAACTCAGTTCAACGCTTAAAATCATCTCTTTAAATTCATTACACAGAACAAGGATTCACTTCAGTTCTGCAAAACAGTATACCCAAAACAACTGCCAGCTGACTTGCACGTTGTCATGTGCTCCAACCACTTGGCTAGTCAAGAACATTACTGCTAGCTGGTCTTCAAACAGCTACTCCTGTTTAGGTAGGAATAAAAATAATTCAGGAAGGAATAAGGATATTCATCATTAATTTTGTTTTCACTCTCTTAAAATCCAGTTTTCCCATGCAGAAAATACACAGGACAGCCATTTATAAACTCAGGAGAGGCATGAAGAAGGTGAATTGGCAATGAAGAAGGCAGAAAGGGCTGCTGTAGCTTTGAGCAAAGAAACCAAATTCTCTACCAGCAGTGCGTAGCACAGCAGAAGGAATTCAGGTTGGTTGGAGTCAGCCTTATGTATTTTTTGTGTATGGTTTGATTTGCTTATTCCCTTACCTTTGTGTAGGGGCAGGGGGAAGACAGACACGGGGAAGGGAATGTAAAGTTGCTGGTTTTCTTTTTTCCTTCCAGGCTTCAACTCAATAAGCTAGAATACACTTCATTATAACCTACCTCATCAACACCACATATTCATACTTCCTTCGCCCCTTTAAAGATACTATCATTTTTATTAAAAAACAATAATGTTTGTTAATCAAGGAAAGCCCAAATAGTCTAGTAAAATAGTAGACACTGAAGAAAGTGTGTATTACTTAAACTTATACATGGGCATGTCATCTTAGAAAGTTTGAGGGGGGCCAGTGTAAGAACTTACAATTACTCTTTATCGCTACTGTCAGTCTGCTGGAGAAGTAATGAATCCACACCATAGAACTAGCAGAACAAACCATGTATTTTGTGTAGGACATTGGTCAACTGTGTTAGTTCCAATCAGTCAGGAAGGCTGTTTAACTTAAACTACTAGCTTTCCTCTAAAGCTGATTAAGACAGTCCATATAATGATCCAAAATCCTAGTAGTAATTAGGTGGGGAAAGTCTCAGACTGTGGCAGCCAGTTCCTCAGTGAACTTCTGACAATAAACTTCAGTGCTCCTCATCCTTGACACAGTAGTTATCCACTGTGTCCTGACTCACATTCATACAAGCTCATCCTACTCCTCACTGCAGATGCTACTTAATGTATATAATAGATTCTAGCATGACAGCACAAATATGGAATTACTATTACCTCTACTCATAGACACAGTTATCACAGATTCATGCAATAGTACAGAACTTGCATTCAGATTCACAGAAGTATCTTCACAAACAGTAATTAAATAGAAAGCATTTCTGAAACTAATTATGGGGGGGGGGGACGACACAATTAAAATATTACAAAATGACCAGCTGAAGATCTAGCATATACCAGACTATGATCACTGAACAGTCATATCAACCAAAGCTCTGGCCCAACAGTTTTTAATCGTATTTTGACTTTTTAAAATTAAGATCTTGGTCAGAGTTGTTTGAAATGACACAAAAAAATCCCTCATTGCTTTAATGTCAAAATTCCTTTAACTAAGTTAAATTGAAAAAAAATCTTAAAAGTTTGAAGTCTCAAGAACACAAGTACTTTTACTTGATACCAATGATTCTATCAGTATCCAAAAAAAAGGATATCAGCAAGTCTGTCACCATACTCATTCATTCAGAAATAAAAACCCAAACCACACCAAACCACAAACCCCACACATTCTTAAGGATCAAAGCCACAGACAACATCAAAAAATGTTTTTCCTCTTTATCTTTGTTTCCTCTCCCATTCCAACTTCTGCTCCCCATCTGAACATACTGGCCTTTTGCCAAGGACAGATACCATCTGAACAGGCACGATTGGAAAAAAACCCCACAGGTTTTAGTTCTTCTACAAGTTCTATCCATCCAACTTCTCAGCGTGACTACTGTGAATAAGGACAGTCCTTTCTTTTTCTTAACAAGACATAGGGAAGTAATCTCTGCAGCTTTATTTCCTTCCTGCTGGCCTGAAATGCTGAAAATGAAAAGCATGCTTCCTGTATTTTATTGTAAATTATGCAAACACCATTCCCAGCTCTCCTGCTTTATATAACAAATAGGTTATTCACAGGCAAATGCCAAAGTGTCACAGTCACCATTTTTCAATTCATTGCAATTGACATCTTTAAAATGAGTGCTCATTTTAGCTTAAGAAAGCAAATGACTATATTAAATATAATTTTCTGCATTTTTAAAACAAAGTCTAACGAGATGTGTCTTTGGGATGGCCAAATCTTCACAATTTTGCCCAGCTGTTTTAAAGGTGAGCTACTCAAAAATACCTTTTGATTTCAGATCAAGTTCCACTTCAATTTACTTTAGAATATGTCTTAACAACATAGTGCAAGGCAGGGTAGGTAGCCAAGCTAGCCCTAAATACAGGGCTATGGTAAATGTACACCCCAACTGGGACAGCACAGCATTTCTCAACAGAGTAAATGAGGTTATACAGAGCACTGTTCCTGTACTCCTAATCTGCCTGGGATACCTCTGAGACACACTACACTGTGGTGTGCAGAAAATTCTCCATGTACCTGAGTGACTTTCAGACAGATTTAGATACTGATGATTAGGGGCCCAGAAAACTTTTGAATTTTGTTCAAAAAATGAATTTTGTTCAAAAACACAACCTAAAATTTGCTAAAGCACTGAAGTATGTCAAGTGTTTTAAAACCAAGAGCAGACTCCCAGCAAGTCATTAGATGCACATAAAGAAAAAGCTTCTCCCTTATCCTGTAAACCCCTTTCAGACTTCTTTTGTGATTCTTGGAGCACCTGTTTATCGTTTTCACACAGTATATTACTTCTCATTAACCAATGGTAGTATTTTGAAATCTCACAACCCTAATTAAAAAACAATTCACAGTTCTTTTGCTTCTCACCTTTGGTAAACTTCACATTCATTACTCCCTCAAACTTGGAATAATCAGCGTATTTGCTGCTTTATGTCTAGATTCCACTGCCTGAGCCATTTATATAGGTTAGAAATAGAGCTAACAAGTAACTCCTACGAGAACACAATTCTCTCTGCATGTAAACATACTGAATGAGTCCATTCTCAGCTACGCTGTTCCTACTATTTTTAAATCCAATTCTTTATCTGTCTTCATACTCTGCACTTTGGCTTTAAAAAGCTTATACAGTGTGTGGAAATCTGCCATGTGGAACACAGCTTTATGTAAACCCTAATGGTGTATGTGTCACACTGGCTATTCTGATCTAAGGTCAAACTCTGCTTCCCCTGCTTGCACATAGTTCTGTACAAGACAACAAGGCATAGTGTGAAGCAATGCTGTTTGTCTGCAGTTTTGAAAATTAAATGAATTCTGTTACACAATGGACATCAGAAGAGGACTGCAGCAAATGCATGTATAACAGAACATTTTGTGAAGAAAAGCATCTACAAATGAGATGCATGACAAAGCAACTCAACAGCATATCAGAAGTAAAAGGAACATTCTAGGATGATATAATTAGTGATATAAAATATCACTGTACAGGAGAGAAGGAAGCATTTCAGAATGAGGCACCAACACCTGCTCAAACAAGAGGTTTTCATTGTATCATAAAATTTTTCATTTTTTTGGAACAAAATTCTATGACTTCTTAAAGAGATGTTTTAGAATGAGTTGTAGGAAGGGCAGTAAGAAAGTGACATCTGTGTAGATATATGCTTTGAATATCACAAGGGATAGACTCAATAGTATAAAGCACTCACACAGGGCCATAACAAGAGATCAAATAAACCACTTCTCTGCTGCAATATATGTCTATGTTTACTGTGAAATGTTTCTCAGATTCACCTTTATGCAAGCTCTCAACTTGGTAATTCAGGGACTGGCCCCTACATTGCTTCTAAAAAAAAGTGCAAAGAGCCATTAATTCAATCCTTAATGCAGCAGTGTTTGGACAGTACCCAGCACAGAGGACTACAAATTGCTAAATCTTGCCTGAACAAGCTACTGTGAGATATCAAGCCTAAAGTGACTCCCCAAAGTTCTTTAGGGGTAGCACGTACACGTGTGCGCAGCACCACCCTCATACTGGAGGATTATCTAAGATTAAAATAGTAGGGAAGAGCAAAAGCTGACGATGGCCCTGTAGTGCAACCACAGATACAGTTACTCCAACTAGCACTAACAGCTCTCGTTCCATCTGTGAAGGACTGGACTGTTTTAAGCCCCCATCGCATTCAAGGTAATGAAGGTCAGGTAGCCTTTACTGATGCTCTGTTCTCCAAGGTCTGGTGGCATTAATAATACACTTCCACCACAGAACTCAGATGTGATGACCCAGCAGTGCTTCTCTGAAGCTACTCGCAAAGAAAAGACTGCTTTCTACTCTAACAACTTGCTTATCATGTCCTGCAAAGCTGCCTTCAGGCAGCTCCTGAGGACCACTGAGAAGTCTGCAGCAGAATAAAATAATCATATTTTACAGTCATTTTGAAAGTTTATACTTAATATATGATTTAAACATTATAACCACAGAATGCATGATTTCAAATGCTACCATTATTAGTGTATATTAAATGAGATGTTTAAAATGGATGTAATAACAATATTTAGAGACAATTTTCTGAACCAATAAAGTTTCAGTTCCAACAAACACAGAACTGCAATGTTTGCAGGCACATTGGTAGACTGTGAAATTTAGCTGAAGGAACAGCTAAATGCCATATGATACCCCTTTTCAATGCCATCCATACCTTAAACTTGTTTGGTTTCTTTTAATATTCTCACAGCTCTTCAACTAGTTGTTCACTACTAATGCTTCCCATTGTTTTTTCAAGTTAGCAGCTCATAAGAGAATAACTGTATTTACCTTCTTTTGTTCTTTTTAATCTGTTTTGATTACCGAGTAAGTGCCTAACATTTCAGTCCTGTTTGTTTCTTCACAATTACTAACTCCCAGCTTTAAAGACATAACTGCATAATTACTCCAGTATCCTAATAATGTCAGAATGTTGCTACCATTTTAAATCATGTTCTCATACCTCCCTCTGCCCTAAAAAACTCATGTGTACAATTCTTCATGTAACGAAAAAATTGCTTCATAGGGGAAGATACTATGAAGTCACTTCCAACACTACAATGCACAAAAACACCCTCAGGACATAAGTGACTGACAAAGAGGATCAGGTGGCATGAAAGGACAACATGTCTTTTGTAGTGGCAACATCTTCTGTGAGGGCATCGAGGCTTAGATCTCCTGAGGAATGCGAGTGCCACGCTGTAGTGATTCTCAGACACAGCAGATGTACATAGATGTACAAATTTCTCATCACAAAATATATGTCAAAGACAAAGTATTCAAATAATCAGGCAGTTTCAGTTCACTGCAGATTTTACTGAGCAAAGGACCAGAAGTCAGCTACCCCGTCATCAGTATAAGTCCTGCTAGGATCTGGAAAGAAAAAAGGATGCTAGCATCTGAGTTCTACCATGGAGCAGCCATGCTCTGTGCGTATTCATGGTTATTGACCTTCCTGTTGATGTACACGGGGAAAAAAACCTAGAAAGATTAATTGATTCCTTTTCTGAAATATAATCCTATTCTTAATCAGGTAGTTACATGAAAATTATTGCAAATATCAATTGGGATTGAAAGGAAATAGAAATGGGTGAAGTTTAGGCTCAAATTTTATAAACTGAAGTGAAACTGATGTGGTACCAATAAGAAATTTGGCAGAGGTAACATAAGAAACTGAGAGTACTCTTTTATATTTAACAAACTAAATGAATGCTTTCATTGTCGCTGACAAGGCACACATGCACACAAATTTCCAAGCAGAGGTGGAGCAATGACACGGTGGGTAAGAGCCTAGGAACAGCCATATCCAAACATCCTCTCTTGATTCAACCTTTGTTCTTATCAAACAATATAGATAAATCATTGGTGATAAAATCTGCATTGTGTCCAGAGTGTAAAAACAAAACCTATCTTCTCTCTAACTACATCTTACATATGGGAAAATTGGAATCGAGTCCTACTTTCAAATGTAAAACAGGCAAGCATAATTGTACACATGCTTTTGCAATGTGTTATGAAATAAACACATCCATGTGACAACTTTTATAGCATCTCAGGTAAGTGTGGAACTCCTCAGCTCTATTTCTAATTTTAAGGAGTTCTCAAAGTACAAGCTAGCTCAGAAAAATTCTAATTTCAAAAGTAAAATGTGTCTTAAAAGCAAAAAGACCAGATGAAGCTATAACTACTGCATATGCTGACTGTAGCAGCACTGAAGTCTGCATTTTATTGCTTTGACTCTGATCAAGTGCATGCAATCAATGCGAATTATTACAAAAGAGTTAGGAGATAATTTTGAAAATATGTCAGAAATGCAAAAATTTGAAAGTTAGATGAAGTTCAGATGGCTGTATTGATTTTGAAAAGGTTTGTAAATTACACAGAAATATCACCCTGTTTCAAAGTAGATCTCAAATCTTTTTAAGCAAGTTCTAATATTATACACAGTTCCCAGTGCTGCATTTCCAGCTGTGAGCCGACTTATTCTTAACCCTTAACCTGCCTGTATGGTAGCTTGTACTTGAAAGTGGGAATGAGGTCCTGTGTTACTAATGCCAGCCAACTTGTTCTATGGCCACACTGATTTGAAAGCCTTCTAGACTAGTTCATTAAGAAATATAAGCACAGCCTCAGTAGCTAGTTGCCACTCAGATATTGTTATTTTATTTCTAGTGCATACTGACACTGGAAAGAAGGTATTCTCCTAAACCTGGACTATGACTACCACAGCAATAGCGACCAAGTCTACAACCTAACCACTGTGTTACTGTATTTTGTTTTTCAACGGTCATGCCAACATTTTATTTTAGTTTCTGTCTACACGAACAAATTCTCTGTATCAGGCTCAAATCTTATGCAAATAAATTTAAAAAAATCAGTTTCATTCAGGTTCACACACAACTAAGCCTTAGTAAGTCTTGCAACAGATCAAATCTACATTTTGAATTTTCAGTGAGATCCAAAGAGAACCAAATATTTTAAGTGTCTATCTTTCAAGGGAAGCATTTGATGAACTCTAGTTTCTATGCTTATGCCTATGTCAAAGAGGTACGATAGTCACAGGAACTTTGAATCTATAGAGTCAGAACTAGAATAAACCAGAGAATTTCCAAGTGAAACTCAAGTATATCCATGCATAGATGTAATCTTACCAACATCCTTGTTTCTTTTGGGTATTTTTGTAAAATATTCCATGGGTATTGACCTAGGCTGAAGAATGTAATTTTCTGTACACTGATGTTCCCACCATGAGCCCTCAGTCTTTCACAGGAATCAGAGAGGTTCAATTGCAAACGCTCTAAATCTTCCAAAATGTACCCAAGCAGTGAAGGACTGTCAAAAGCAAGTCAAAAGCCATAGATATATTAAACAAATAAATATACAAAAGGGCAATTATCCTCAGAAAAAAACCCTGTCAATCTAGGCTTAATTGCAAGATAAAATTTACCCGACCTTGTTCCCAATTTTGCATGTCAGATTGTTCAGAAATCAATCATACTTTGTTTTTAAATACATTAACAATGGAAAATTTTAGGAAATAATTCCTTGATCTTCTCTCAGATAAACCTATTTCAGTAGCGATAATGTCAAACAAAACAATGTGACTCCAGTATATTCATATAAAAAAGTGCTATTTTGCCTTGTGACTAGGTGCTAATAAAGTATGTGGGAAAACTCAAAAGGCGTGCAGTCTGTATTTACAGATGAAATCACCAGACCCCAGACTCTCTGGGGGTAGGCCATTTTCTTTCATTTGACAATAGATATTATAAATATTTTTGGTGATCTAAACATAGTAACACAAGATAATTAATAGAGTAAAATCGGATGAATGACACTGAGGCTGGTTGGTATTTGCAAGAAGTGAAATATTTCAGTTACCATTTGACTGTGGTCAACAATGTGGATGACAACGAGCCTCCTGGCTTCTGCAAGCAAATGTTCTCAGACCAAGAGAGTTTTAGCTGTGTTCCTCCTCACACCTTTATGTTATACTACAAGACGGGCAACATTGTAAAGAATAGCTGTCATTTTCAGTTTCACCTTCAACAATTGTCTGTGTCTTCCTAGAATTTTCCTAACCTCTAGGAGTTATTGGATCATCAATTTCAGCCTGTTTTCAGTACCTTTAAATTGCATGACTGGGAATCAAGAATCGAGGTCCAGAAGATCAGTAGTATAATGCTTAACTATTTGATGATTACTTTGGCTCAGAAAATAAATTCTGTTAGAAACATTTAAAATACACTGAAGCTATATAGGTAGAATTAACAAAATTTTTCAAAAGGTAAAGAGATCGCGAGCATATCATTTGAAAGGTGCATGTTCAAATATTAAATTCCTTCCTTTTTTCAGTAAACAATCAGATTAGAGTGCAATTATTATTAAAGAGAATTAAATAATGATTATTAAGAATTATTACAGGTAATTACAAAAGACATTCAATATAAAGATGAACTCTTCTTCAAAAGAATAATATTTTTCTTATGCATTTAAACTATGTCTTTATTTCTATTAACGAGGTGCATAGTAACGAGACTGGCCATTTGAAAAGCTAAAAGTCTGTAATTGAACAATTATTAGTGTCACACTGCCTAAGGGCACTATTTGTCAAGAGATTTATATGATGGGCAATTATATCCACTCAGCCTTGAAGGATAGATAATATTATCTTCTAATGGAAACAAATTACCTTTTATGTTTAATTTTTTAAAAACATTTAGAAGTTTAGCTTCTCTATTTTTATTATTTAGATCTTCCATACTAGAATTTTTGAGAATATCTTTTTTCCCCACTGTAAAGCATTATCAGTTTCACTAAGGTACAGTATGGAAAAATTGCCCATGTCAGTTCATTATGCTAATTACCTCACCAAAGGAAAAAAAGTAGGGGATTTCTTAAATTCATGTCTTTGGTGCATTATGTTTTCTTGAACTTTCATAATGTATAGAATTGTATACATAATCCCTATTGAAAGACAGAAGCTTAACACACAAAAGTTCTTCTAACCTTTGCACATATTTAATTACAAACTGATTTATTATTACTTAAATAAGCCTTTAACAGAATGCCACGGTAAAAAAAAACACAAGAGGAGACATCCAAACCCTTGACCATTCTTTCCAAACTGCTTTTCAAGTCCTCAAGAAGTGTAGAGATAGCCCCCACCCCCTGCTCCATATATAGCTTTGCTTTATCTCTCATAAACTTAAAAAATAAATAAAAAAGAAAAAAAAAAAAAAGAAAAGAAAGGAAAAGAAAAGAAAAGCATTGTAATCGCCTCGAATAAGAAAAACTGTGGGTGGGCTCTCACAGCATTACACATTTTGTAAAGTCCAAATCCTAAAATAGGTTAAAAAGAGCTTTAAAAATATAAATGCAATTATTTTAAAATGCAGAGGATTTTTCTTTTGTTTTCTGTTGATTTTTCAACTATGACTAATTAAACTCAAGGATCTCGATTAGACTCAGTAGGTCATGATTTGTAGGAGAAACACTTAAGTAAAGGAGCTTCAAACCCTGGCAGGACACTGATCCAGAGCCTGAAGGATACTACAAAGTAACAACGGCATATAGGTATATTTTTTTCCTCTATCTACCTAATGTGAAGAGTGATTAGTTCTGGAACCATTCATTACGCCTTCACATTGTGTGCTTTAAGTACTGCCGGTCCCTGGAGAGGTGAACTGTAAATTGGCAATCTTGCAATAGATTTTTAGATCAGAAAGGTCCATATGTCTCCTTAAAACATTTCCAACACAGATAATCAACACAGAACTTACATGGAAGGCCAAAACCCACAAATACTGCCTGTCACAATGAGAGCAGAGAGATCTACAGCATTACAAACATTGTGTGTTTTACTGTAGAAAAAATAAAAATCACAAAGTAATCAGCCCAGCCATCCTTTTGTGGTAGATAGGGCAGTATAATATCAGTGCACTGGCAAGTACTAACATTGTTTATCATAATCATGAGTTAGACATAATTAGGAAATGAAATTAATTGTTACATCAAGACTACTATGACTGCGCACACTGCTTCACAAGAAGATAGGAAAATCAATAGCCACATACTAAGAAGCAGGACTGAAGGCCCACTTCGTGCATGAAAAGAAATTTTTTCCAGGAAGGATCTGGCATCTGCCACTCATTATCTTTGGCCACTGAAACGAATTAAGAACCAAGGCGGTAAATCCTGTGTTTGGAAGACTTACGCCACAACATACTCCACATGCTTCGCTGACACATTGCTATTATCAAAGTCTGAAATGCTCTTCACTGTTATTATTTGTGTTAAATAAAACACAGTGGTAAACACTTCATTCTTTTGCAAATTCTGTTTCTGTCAGCTCAACCATTATTGTTTTCTTCTTGTCAGTTTCAGCAAATAGCCTACTAAAAAGCTATCTGCAACTTAATTAAAATACACATTATTAATGTCATGTTTATATGGAAAAATCTTTGGCAAAATAAGTAGCCTGTAGCTTTTGAAGCAATTGCAATTAAGTCTGTCAATATGTTCTAGTCACTGAAATACATGAAGAAAACAAGACTAAGTGAAGCAATTTGACCTGCTTCAACCACCTCCGCATAAAATGGCATTTCACAGAACATTTGATCTAGAAAACTACCTATGGATCAATTATAAGAAACTCTCAGTTGTGCAACATAACGTATAACTGAAGGCACTAGATAATTTAAAGCCAAATTTCTTTAAACAAAATGGGTAAAATCCCATCTCAGTTTGGATACATGGGAACTTTACCACTAATTTAAATAAAACCATAATTTCTTGGTAGTACAGAAGAAGTAATCCTAATTTAACTACAGCATAGGCAGTGGCTGCTCCAAAAATATCTAGCCAGATGAAAGCACCCAAATTTCATGGCTAATCTTTTCAAAGGTCTGTTGGTGTTGGAGGTTCCCCCACTGCCACCCCTCAATTTCATGACTGTTCCTTGGGTTTGATCAGTAGAAAGCTCAGCCTTTTTCCCTGGATGTCAAACATCACCACAGTTCTTACATGACCTCTGAATCACTGTTAGGGGCTGTGAAAGCTTTTATTGAATAAACTTTCCATTTCAGTAAGATCACCCTTTCAGAATTACTCTACATATTATACAGGTCTGTCTTTTTTTTTTTTTCTTTTTTCTTTCTTCCAAGAAAAAACCCCACCGTTCTTTTTTTATTTTCAATATTATAAAATACCATATAGTTTTAAAGAAACAGGTATGAAATTGCCCAAATCCCAACATTAATATGCAACTCTTAATTTCTTGTAGTTACCACTAAAAAATGCGAAACCTGATTGAAAATCCTTTCTTATTGTTTCCTGGCTGGTACACTTGACAGCACACTGTGCCTAAGATACATTTGTTCTTCCCTTCACGTGGAACAGGAACCTTGGGGAGGTGAGATGAAACAAAGGCTCAGAAAGGTTTCTTCCCATTTGGAAAGTGGCAGGTGGGGATTCAGAGGCTGAGAGGCTATGCCACAGCACTGGGGAGGGTACAGGCAAGTGTGTGTGCTCAGACAGCTGGTGCGGAAAAAATTCAAGAAGCAGATTCAGGTGGTGGACTTCTAAACATGTTTGATTTAGACAGGTGTTAGAGCCCTGAAAATAAGGGATCTTTTTCTTTTAGCTTGAAAATACCTCTGAAATATTATCCACAGGAAATTTCTCTAATATAAGTATACATTATACACACATACACACACAAATATATAAGCCTTAGACTATTAGTATAAACATTATAAACATGAACAGGCCAATCAGTGCCACTCTTTTGGGAACTGTATATCACACCAGTTTTGCCATTTGCAAGTCTGGCTTTTTCTCCTTTCCTTTAGCAAGACTAGAAGAGAAGATATATCAAGGTTTGATTCACTCAGTGTTACAATGAATGAGGTTAGGAATAAAAAAATCATCAGAATACACTTCCCAACCCCCTCCAAAGTGGGGTCATGTAAGAGGGACAGGTGCACATAGGCATACATGATGGGAAATGACCAGAGAGACAGGAAGAGAAGAAGAGATGAGGTGGTAGTTAATAGATTATTCTTTTAAAGGTCCCAGTAGACAGCACTGCCTGTAGCACAGATGAGGTTTACCAGCCACATCTGAAGCAGAAGCTACTGTGAAAGGGGAAGGCTGCAGAGCTGCCCTGTAAGCTATGAAATATAAGTACAATGGCAAGGTAACACGAGCACAATCAGATGCGCAGAAGTCCTGCTGAATGCATCTATCTGACATATCTACAAAAAAGAACAGGTTTTCTTCATCAACTGTCTTTGTGAATGCCAATGTCTAGCTTTATGGTTTTGAACGTCATAAAATAGTAAATGTTATTAAAAGTGTAATTATTATGCAATTTAGACGGAATAAAGTGTTAAACCACTGGCAGAAATGCATGTAAATAGAACATTTTAGAAGCAGACCCAGTGTTTCAGTTTTTTATAAAAGGTGTTCGAAACTTGGCCTTTACTATTAAGCTTTTGTTATTTTGAGTTCCCATACTGATTCAGGAGAAAACAAACACCAAAGCATTCACTGTTTACTGGGACGAAAATCCCAAAAGTTAATTAGCTCCTTTGTTAATATATATATCTCATAATAACTGTACTGGTAAGATACCTAGATTGTCTACTAAAATTTTACATGATTTAATATTTGTATCTCACTGTTACTCAACATATCTACCAACACAGGATGGAAAAGAGACCTATCACTCATTTATAGTGACCAATTACACCTTTACTCACCATTTTATTGGAACATTTAAAGAAACAATTTATATTTAAGGCAATTCTTGAGCAAAATAATTGCAGAAATTTTTTTGTACCCTCAAATAAAAAACTTATTGCTATGGAACATCTTTGAAGTTAATGCAAGATCACAGGCAGACAACTGCATCCCACATCACTAAATAGCCACATTAGCTGGATGTTTCCAATAAAGATAATCAAAACTGTGAGCATTTAAACATTGTTAAAAATAAAATGCAAAATGTTATATCCAGTGAAACGACTTGTGATTCCATTAACACTCTTGTTTCAAAAATGTTCAGACTCAAGCCCTGCCTACACTATCATTTCCATCAATGCTGTGATGCACACCTGTGGCTACTGGCAGGTCCCAGTTTTCATGTTAGAGATATAGCCAGATTCAAAATGATAATGACACTCCAGGTGCCTTCTATAACCACAGACATGCAGAAGTTTTGAGAAATTGTGAAAGCAATGAAATATGAGAAATCTTAGGAAAGTCATAGCCTCTTCAGAGTAGCAAGCAACATGAGTTTGGATTTCCTGACTTGTTAGTGTTCAGGAATGAGCAAAACATCCACAATACCCTGCCTTATGAAACAAACCCAAAGAAACTCAAAATATATGTTTTGACTCAATGTTTTCTTCAAGAACAAACTCTTGCAGCACATTAGATGAAATTCTAGACCCAGTGCATTCAATGACATAACTTCTACTGATTTCAGCAGAGCCACAATTTCATCTCAGGGCCACTGGCTTCACCGTGGTCCCTGTCATGCATTCCATGAGCTACTGTTAGGGCATATGACTGCTCAGAGGAACAAAGGATGTAAGACAAACCTTTCAGAGAGCAAAAATGTGGAATAAGGCATTATTTACATCACAAAATGTAATGTAATTCAATTATGTTTTAAATACACTCATTTAATAGATGTTCAAGCACCATTTCATGATATAATGCCCTATATTTGCAAATATGGGATAGGATTATGGTATTAGAAAAAGCAAATACCCCAGATTACTCTAAAAGGATAGAATCAGTGCTATATTAGTTCACAGTTTTAATACTGTGTACTGTACTGTGTACAATGGTACTCTTTGATAATATAAACCAGACAGCAGACGATTTTATAATGAACAATGCTGTGATCTCTGCGAAAGAAGGGATGATTACAAAAACAACTTTTAAAATTTGTTGGTTTATGTCCTTTAAATTATGCTTCATCTTTATACTCAGACATGGGAACAGGAATCACTGGTAATGTGGAAACAAATGTATTTGCAAGGTGAGAGGAAAAATACCCCATTCAGGTGAATAATACAAAAAACAAAGAGAGATTAAGGTACATAAGAACAGAACATTAATCTTATATTAACTGCAGATAATTAACTGTATCAATGTAAGTCGTAAGATGTTACTAGAGAACAATTTCAGGCAGCAAGTAGACAAAGAACTAATGTCACGTTTTCCAACTTCTACTGCCCAAGCACAGGCCAATACTATTAAAATAACAGTAAATTAATTTTGATGATTTCTATAAATTTGAGCAGTGTAAAATGTAAGAGTTTAATGCCCAAAATGCATCTTGCTAGAGCCTATTTTTCGTTAACAAAATGCTGGATCAACATTTCATTGCAAATAACTAATGGGTATTTATATATGACACAGCACAAACAAAGGCTTCCCCTCTGTTAGGAATTCCACTTAAGAGTCATTGAAAACACAATCCCCAAATTACTGAAATTACCTAGGTAAATAAAGTCATTATAAATCAAAACAAAATGAAATATTCAAGCACACACTAAAATTATTATCCAAGACCAATTCCAACAAGCTGCCTCTGATTACTGTAGTACCCACTTAGGAAAAGTCTAGGTGAAATCAGAACTGCTGAGAATTAAAAGCTCCTTTGCCTGCAACCTGCAAAAGCTGGTATTGACCAAAGTGCCCCAAACACAAGTTCAGTTTGAACTTAGGAAGAATCCTTAAAAACTGACTTCAGATATTTTTTTTTTCCCCCCCCTCCTTTTTTTTTGGTCAGATCACCAGGTTACAGATGTCCAATAGTAAAATGTAAGTTGCGACATTCAAGTTTCACTGCTAAGAAAAAGTATTAAAGCTTTCAGGAGAAATAAGGTATTTCACTGCTTTATTAAATGCTCTCTACAAAGACACCTTCACAGGAAAGCAAATTCCAAACTGTTTTCATGCCTTGAAAAACCTATATTAAACATTTTTCACTCTGCCAGAGGAGCAATGCAGATAATATATATCTGCAAGAATATCTGAATGGCCAGACATTCACATTTGGTGAAGTATGTACTATTGTTTACCAGAGCAAAATATACTTTTTTTTCACATTCTGAAAATTTTTACATCTTCTCCCAAAAACGTGCAACAAATGCTTCTCACAGAATAAAATATAATCTTAATATTTCCTAGAAGGAAGATAGGAAAATTATAGGCGTTACAATATTTCAGACCAAGGAATGATTTGACTAAAGTGGCATTTGAGATGCCAAAACTGCCTCAGCTCTCTGAGCTTTTGTGCTAAACTTCTAAGCTATCAATAGTCATAAAGCCCATCCTAACATAAAGCTATGAAATTACACTAAGAAACTTTTCAAAAGTGCTAGTCTTACAATCCAATGGAAAAATGAAGTAGAAACATTTTATACTGGTAAGTGCATAGAGTCCAAATGTAGGCAGATAAATTAGCCTACTCACAGACATACATAAAGTAGTATCTACCTCAGTGTCACTGTGACAACAAAAGCAAGAAACGTCAAGTATAAAAAACCTCTCAATGCAGTAATAAGCATGCTGAAAACTGAAAAGAAAGTAAAAGCAGGACTAAAATTTTAAAACCAACACACACACACACGAAAAACCCCTAACAACCAAACAAAAAAACAACCCCCAGCCCTCCAAGAATGGTCAGGCTTAATATGCTTGTATGATTTCTCAGGGTAGCTCAGTGTGCCAGGTGATGTACAAAGTGCAATAAGACAGTAGCCCTGTTCACTGAATTATCCTCATCACTCAGAAGGTACAAGCTATGTTTTATTTGCTATGACTACGTTTCTTAAGTGAGAAGCCATAGAATGGCTGGTAAGCAGTTTCAATAGGAATTGCAGCAAGTCTTCTGAATTAATACTTGGATCATGCTTCAACCTCAATCCATCAGTAATTTTTTACACCTTAAGGTTCAAAAAGTATTCAATGATAAGCTTTCAAGTATCCTTCAATAAACTCCATTTCTCCTTCATCTCAGATTTATCAGTCTGCTTCGGGTTCTTCACCAGATACAAAGTATCTTGTGTGATAATTTTACCTGGCCTATGCAAATTTCATGTATTCTCAAGCTTCTGGAAGCATTTCACTTCCCTTTTGCCTAGTAAACAACAGGGCTAGGGTAGAATGGGATCAAACATATTGTGTCCTGACAAGAACTTAATTATATTTTGAAGAATTTGGTATTTATTGAATAAAGAACCTGAAATGTAATCCTTCCTTCCTTACAAGTGGAAAAGATTGAGCAAGGTTTGCTTTGCATTATCTGAGATATATTTATAAGCCTCCAAATGGATCTAAAACAGGGACAACCTGAAAACCTCACGGCTCACAAATTGATACTCACATTATGGTGACTGACAAGAGAAACTGGGGCTATGAAGGGAGGCTTCAGGCTAGAGGAGATATGCTGCAAGAGAAGAAAACTAAACTCAGATTAAGCTGATACACTGGACATCATTAACTATTTTTCAAACTTCTTCATAAGTAGGTGGTTATTCAAAAAAGACAGAGTTGTTAGTGCATTTCCAAATATTCTAGATCATGTACTATATAAATGACACCTTTTATAATTCAGGATAGGCAGGGCTAAACCTGGATTGGTTTTCTATTTAACTCTCTGATGTGACTGACCTTTAGATTAAACTTGGTGGAATAGATTTCCCATTAATATTAAATGACACAAAAAAAATTTACCTCTGAACTCCAGACTTAGACTTCCTTGGGCTCTTGATTATTTCTGTGCTCCAATAATTTACTTAGCCTACTAATATAAAGGTACCCAAACCAATATCATGACCAACTACCAATTTCAAAACTGACTGAATTTGAATTACTTTAAACATAACAGTACTGTGATACAGAGACAAAAAAACCTCATTCATTTCTCATCATTAGTTCAAATAATTTCCTGCCTGTTTTATCTACAAATTATTGTGTGTGTTCTCCAATCCTGAGGAAGGTTCCTTTCCTTGTTACCAGAGGTAAACAAGTAGATGTGTGAGCAGCAGAAGTAATGAAGCCTGGTTTCCAAATCTCCATGGGAAGTTTCTGACATTTAATAAAAGGAAAACTAATTAGCTTTGGGGTTAATAAGTTTGGATATTAATAAGGTCTTTCCTCTGTACCCAGAAACCTGTATTCAGAACTTAACACTTTGATACTTTCAAGCCTCTCTCATACATTAAAAAATTGGCCAACCAGTCAAAGAACCAAATACATATGATGCAATTGAAAAGTGCTATGTTTTGGGAAGCAGTGATGAAAATAAAACATCTTATTTCCTTCCATAGCTGGAAAAAGAAAAAGTGCCTCATCAACTGCATAAATAACATTGAAGACAAAACATGTTGGTAAATGTTGTCCAGCAAAACATTCACAACCCTCGTCACATATTTCCTCTTAACAAATAAACACACATGTGATCAGTGTTAGGGAGGACAGCATGATACTGCTGCACAAGGAAGTCCTAACACAGTATTCCCTTAGACTTTTTATCCCACAGAAGTCAGCAGAGTGTATGGAAAGAAAGGATGCCAGCAAAATGTTCATGAGTACGTGCAGAGAAACCACTGCAGCTGAAATAACTGCTTACAAGCGTGCTGGGGAAGCGTTCACATGGCCTGTCATTAGCAGGAGGACAACGCTGGCGGAAGGACCAGCTATGTATATTTGAAAGCTGTGTCACTAGCCAAATCTGAGCACCCTGCTGTCATGTGACAGTTTCTCTAGTACCTGGGAAACTTCCAGCCTCCATGGCATTACAATGTGTGTTTAGAGAATACATGCAAATTGAAATCCAAAACTTTACCGAAGTCAGGAGTCTGTATTTCGCAAACAACATGGCATACAAAGTATATGCAGAAATGCACACAAAAAAAAGATTTTATTGAATTTCCCTAAAAATATCCATTGGTTTATTCTGTTTTACAGAAATTAAAAGTCAGGCCTATCAAATGTGAGATATTTATCCTGGTCATTTTATTGAAAAGAAACATGAATTAAAGAACAGCTTCAGCTCAGTTGCTCATCTTGACAGAAACTTTGGGTCAGGAAAAACTTTGGGTAGGGAAAAAAAAATATAGCTCATCCAGCATCTAATCAGTAGCCCCAAACTGACACCCTAATTTAAAAAAAAAAAAAAAAAAAAAAAAGCAAAGCCATGTCTCAGTACCAATATATTAGCTTTAAAGTGGTATTTTAGAAATTATTTATACTGTCTTTTAAAAGAATAGGCTACACCTTATTACTTGCATACAAAATGCACTGTACTTTATATTTTCTGCACCTGGCAATAATCCTAGGACACAGAATTGTTCAAAAAATCTCCGGAAGCTAAATAGCTAGGTTCAAATTATCATGGTGTTTAGGTTTTGGTTAAGCAAATGAATTTCATAAAAACCTTAAACCAATTGATTTTCCCCCTTTAGAAATCAGTCAGAGAACGCATTTTTATGGTGGACCTTAGGCACTGAATCACGATTAGAGAACTGAGCAAGCTTCAAAATGTTCAGAGCACCACAAGCTATTTTCTTCTCTGCTTCTGATTCCTAGACAGTTATTACTTTTGACAAAGAATTACAGAGAAATATTCCTCTAGGTCTTTGAAAGTAAGGAGACATTCATTATTAATAGAATTTTTACCTTGGTAAGAATGTTGTGTCAGAAAGTACCATTCAGGGAGCTTGGGAGGAGATGAGAGACAGGCAGGCTGCTGGGCTTTATGTATGTTGCATCAGAGGTTTTAAAGATCAGCCAGTTTTATTTTTTTAATTCATTATTTATTTCAACTTTTTAAACTTTTGTCGTGACTGCCAATGAACTTCACATATTTTCATTGTACAAATAATCTACAGAAATTGTCGGCTGAAGAACTAGTTCTGTTGTAGGCACATCATCTTGTACCTTCACAGTGGAATACATAGGTATATACACACATTTACACTTTTTCTATTTTGTAGCATGCTGCAGATCAAAAATAATTACATCGAGATTTTGTAGATAATGTGCCAAATTTATTTTTTTAATCTTATTTTAATTTCTAATCTGTCTGAGAACAGTACGAACTTAAGGATATACATACCTGTTTCAAGTATTTGGTAATATGCTTTTGGTAATACACTTTTTTTCCCTTACTATTCTTACCAAAAGTTAGTTGTAAAAAAACCCCAAAAAAACAACCAACAACGACAGACACCACATTTCAGCTAATTGCTAGATGGACTAGTCTAAATACCTATTTCCCAAAATGGCATTAAATTTAGTTGATTCACTTAGACTATGCAACAATGATTTTGATAGAGGAGGCATGAGCCAGAACTAAGTAATCCAAGAAAACACCAGGTTCTTTTACAAAAATAAATTGTAGCCTGACACATAATACCTCAAGATTTGATGGTAAATTTTATTCACAATAAGTGAACAGCTATTGGATCATTTATGCAACTGATACTGAAAAAAATGGAACCAACTGCGTTTGGAATGAATGTATTAGAGTCTCATACTAAATAGGTTAATGGACCTGTTCTTTGAAAGTTACATAAAAACACAGTCAAAAAAAAATCACACTCCAAATTCACATTATTGTTTTCTAGCTGTTGCTGGTAAACAGTTTAGGAAAACTGGTTTACTTTCTCTAAATGGGTATTTTCAAGTATAAAAACTCCCATTAAAATAAAATGCCTTACATTCCTTACAGCCCTTGCAATGGCTTGGCTTCTTGTTTTTTTTAATCTGGAGAAATTTCACGTTCATAATATAACTGGCACCTTAACATCACATTCCTATTAGAAATAAGACTTTGATTTCATTCATGTGGTTTCAGATCAGTGTACTCTTCTATGTAAGATGATGTTGGGATGGGTTTTTCTCTGCTATACTCATTTCTGCGGTATGGGCTTTTACTGTGCTCAGTTACACAAATCAAGAGCTCTGTACCCCATATCAAAACAGTTTATGTGAAGAAATGAGAAATATTTTCTGAGGATTTTGAAAGCTGCTTCTAGATGCACAAGGCTGTCAGATGTCTCATCATAATGAATATGATTATGATTCTGCCTCTCTTTTTCCATTACTTCATGACAGAAAGAAACTGAATATCACAAATAAGGAGAAGACCTCAATATATTGAGTCTGTCTTTTACAGGTATATAGATTTACGCAGTAATAACATAAAACCAAAACCCTTGTTTTACCCTTGAAATGTGCTTTGATTCATCATACTGCATTTCAGAAAGAAGTGAAATAACTGTTTAATCCAGTACTTGTTCATATTACACTAAAGTGCAGGAACGTTTAATGTGCACAGTAACGCTTACAATTGAGCACCACTTTACTAAATAAAGAAGGAGCAAAAACTAATGTAAAGAATACTTAAAAAAAAACCCTTATATTTCCTTAACCTGTTTTTGCAGGGAGAGGGGAGTAAGGGTGGAAGGTCATTATAAATACATGCTCCAAAAATACAGTCAAACCCAGATTTTTAGATTGAGACGATACTTTTTACTAGACCAGCAGGTTCTGAAAAAGCAGACAAAGTTGCTAGCACACAAGTCCTTTTTCAGATCTGAAACAAAAGGATAAATTTGTAAAGTGAACTGTAAGTCAGACATTAAGAACAATTGCTTCGGATTTCATTAGGTATGTATTAGACTATCCAGGAGAACAGGAAGGTGTACCTGGGAGTCAGAGACTCAGTAAGGAGAGGTGAAAGGTGGTTGCCTTCCAGGGGAAAGAGCTACACGTAATTTATAACTTGTGAAACACTGTAATATTAACCGGGGGTTGGGGGTGGAACAGGACTTGCAGGCCGTAATGGACCAAAAAAACAGTATCTCCAGTGAGTCCATCGGTTTTTGTATTTACCAAGTTACAAATTTGAGTTTCCAGACTTATCTTTCGAAGTATTTTTATAGGGCATTCTTTAATTAAGTCAGAGCAGTTGCTTCCAACTTGAATTTTGCTTTGAAGTTTGCTGCTTCTGTTTCAGACCTGAAGAACTACTTACGTGCCTGAGAGCTTATCTGGTTTTTTTTCAGCTATACTTAGTCTAATTAAAGATGTTACCCCTACCTGTAAATCTTCTCTTAATTAGTAACTTCATGGATTTGCTGATGGCAAGTACAAGAGTGGATCACTCCACTGTATCAAACCCATAGGGAATTAAACTAAGCATACTGAAATGTCATTTCCTCATTAAAAAAAATGCAGTAACACCTTTTCATCTCTAACACGACTATGGCTGCAAAAGGCAGCCCTCCAAAGGTCTAAAAGAACAGCTATCTCATGCTGTAGTGGTTGCTGAACAACAAAACTATGGCTAAAAATCTCTTTCTAAGTTTCTCTGGTGTGCAAGTGTCACAAAGGAAAAGATGAGGTAGAAGAACTGACACCTGGAAAGAGTTAAAACAAAGCTGAACTAATTGAAGAACAATATGTTGTTAGTGAAACGGTATAGGACATAAAATAGTAATGTTGTTGGACGAGACAGAGGGAAAGTAAATGTTGAGTTGATTGGCATACTGTTGAAGAGGGTAGGTCTCCATGGTCAGTGCATATTCCCTACAGAAGTTATATAGGAATGTCAATCAAAGACAAAGCTTTCAGCCTCCTGGGATTTAAAGATTTCCACTGAAGTATCTATCTGCTTTCCCATTTAAAGTCAAAGCCAGAAGGCTCAAAGGGCAAACTAAGCAGATGGGACATTGTGAGTGATGCAAGAAATAACTGAATTGTTTAAGCATTGTACATACAACGATGTTTCAAGATTTACACAGAGTATAAAGTGATGGAGAGGCCATTGAGCTCACCCCAGAAATTCTGCCATGAAAGAGAACTTTCTCCACCTACCTCCCAAGGGAAAAGGAAGAGCAAGTAAACCAGATATATTAGAGAACAGCAATTTCATAATTTCATTTTAGATTTCCTACAGAAGCCCTTAAACTTTCAGTGCTAACATACCACTGTTGCTTCTACTACAAAGCAGAGGGAGAAATATACAGGTGCTCCAAATCAGTTATGAAATTGCAAAATAACACTGATACGAAACGTCATGAGTATTTTGAAGTAGTTGTACAGAAGACACAATGTATCAAAACCTTAGCTACTACTTTTTGTGGGGAAAAACCCTCCACCTGTTAAACAGTCAAATAATAAAAAGATAAATAAGCATGTGTTCAAGGGCACAGAGTGCAGTCAGGCAAATAAAACACACTAAACTAAAACCCTTCCACAAAATGAGCAAAATAGGTTTACACATTACAGAGAAGACCAATAAATCAGCTCACATTTCAATGACAACTATCTCTTACAGTGTGGTCTATTAAATCCACCTGAATCCTTGCACACTGACACACACACAGACCCCCTTCTCCCTGTTTCTAGAGCATGACTGCCACATACTCTGGAGTTCCACAAGTCAAGTATTCATTGTAGTAATTTGGAAAAGTTGTTACAAACCCAATCTCAGGAGTTATGGGCTCTAAGGACTTATAAAAAACAGCCAATGTCCCTTTATGGCACAGTGAAGAACAGCTTCCCTTGGCCATAGAGAGTGAGCTGTACGATGGCTTCTGAACTCACCTATCAGTATTGCTTCTACCCAATATGCTGGTTTTTTATTTATCTAGAACATGCTGATTAGACAATCTGTGCACCAGTTCTTCATATTTTCAGATATTTTAAAACTCTTACTACCATATTCTACGGATCTAATATTAAAAAAACATTGCCCTTGCTGCCATTTCTTCTGCTAGTCTTTCTTCAATGAAACTTTTAAAAACCACTTCATTAACATGCAATTTGTGTGTTGTAGGGTCCACAACAGTATGTTTCCAAACAAAAACTCTGGATCCCAACATGATATAAATTTTCTAACATTCAGGTTCAGACATTACAGTCTGGATGCATTATTTCTTTCAATATTTAGGGGGGTCTTGTAGGTTGATTTTCACTAACAATAAACACTTCGTAGTAAGCTTCTGGAATGGTTGAAGAGATTTGTTTTGTAGAAAACTGTGATTCCAGAATAAGATGTTGACCTATGATAGTGTATGACATTATTCTGTAAAAAGAGCCAGAAATATAATATAATACAATTGTAACTCTTACTTGTCAAATATTTATCATATAAAACAATTTAAACATCGTTTCCAAGTTAAACAAAAAAGAGTATAGCTACCTTCTCCATTCTGGCTTTCTATTAAAAATAACAATACAAAACCAATTAAACTACAGATACAAAATACTAAGAAGGTGACTGGATGAAGGCAGTGCCAATGTTAAAAATGTGAAAATTTAGTCTAATCTCTGGAGCTTCTCTCCATTTTTCTTTCCTCTTTTGAGAATAATTTTTTAGTATTTTATATTACAGGTCAAATACGTTTTCAAAAGGAGGCAAGTACAATTCAGCAAAAGGATTCCTTAGATAAAATTCCCAAAACTGAAAGATAAATGTAGAGTTATGGAAACCACTTTAAGATGGTACACAGCGGAAACTTGGTTTCCCAGTCTGCTGCAGGCATTGACAGGAGCAAGAAAAAGGATTCTGACTCTATCAGTGGATGAGCACTGACAAAAATGTGGGATAAGTTCCAGCTGCTGCTTGGCCACACACTGAGATAAGAGGAGCCAGATGCAAAGTTCCCAACCTGCATACACTAAAAGAAGCCAAAGCCAGATTAGCTAGTGATCTGTGTCCTTCTGGAGAAGGAGCTGGAGGCCAGCTGGGCTGGACTTGAAGAATAAACAAGTGGATTCCACTCTCTATTTTCTTCGTACAGTGACTCAGGTCCTTTATATCTGGTACTAATACTCCTTTGTGGTCCCTTTCTCTCCCCATGGCCTAGAGTTGAAATTATTTTCCCACCTTTCTTACTTGCATATCCACATTTCAACAAGTCACTTTGATCTGGCCCACATCTTAGACAACTGTTTCCTAGTCTGCATGTCAATTTCTTTCTAGAGGAATCAGAGTTAAACTCAAGCTGCCTATGAAGTGACCTTACTTGCCTGTTTTACATAGTTAATTTTTACCAGAATTTCTAGAACATATCAAATAACAATTGACAAATAAAAAAATAATTTCTCACAGGGTTCTCTCAAGCACATCTGTCCTGCAATTTATTTTAGTCAATGTTGTTCCTTACCTTCCTAGCACAGAAACTTCTGTTTGTTACTTACAAGGGTCTCTGGTGCATGCTTTTAATAGATGTCTTCCCGTAATTGTCATCTTCATGAAGCCCCAGTGAGGACGTAATCATCCTCACAGCTTTCAGTTTGCTCTAAGAATCTTCCCTTACTTAAGACTTCTGCTTTACCTCACAAAATGAATCCCCTTCTAACAACAGAGACCTTCTGTCAAGCATGTCCTCCTGATTTCAAATTTCATCCCTCTAATGAGTTTATAAATACATCAGCCAATATTTCTTCTGAAAAGACCAGTATCTTTGATCCACACCTCTCCACTACAAGGCCCTTTCACTAACTATTGAAAAAGGTTATGACAAAAAAAAAGAAAAAAAAGGAAAGAAGAAAAAAGCCATAGCCTCCAGTACAATAGATGCTGTAATCTCTGGAAGCTAGTTTACTGATCCCAGGATTAGAATCCAAAGACCAAAATGATATCCTCTGGGTTATACCCTGGGTGCGAGACATGGAAAACCCTGTATGCTGAGAACAGGGTATCACAGAGCCACATTAAAGCACACATGCTTACCCATCTCCAGAACTTAGGCTCCTACGTAGAGACTGCAAACAATTATAGTGATAGCACCTTTTCTATCATAGCCTAATAACCGGAGTATTCACAAAAGAAGTCAGAGACCTTAATTCAAATCTTTCATCATAGCCTAAGGTGATTCAAATCCTTATTTCCCACCTTCCTGAGAATATCTTTGACTGTGAGGTTTTCTCGGCTGCAGGTAACCACACAGTGTTTACTTACAACTCCTATTAAGGTTGTAACACTGAATCCAAAAGAATACCAGTCTCCTCATGCCAAAAGGAAATAAACAGACTGTCCCAGGCCTATGCAGAAAGAGGCCATCCCAATTTTGTGGTCCCTCCTCTTCCAATTCATTGATGTACAACCCATTAACCATTCTGGGAACAGGAACTGGAACATCAGACTCCATGCTGTATTTCTAGATGACAGGACATTCCCATAGCGATTCAAAGACTAAATTGCTCAGACTGGGTCTGGTGTGGCTGCATGCACAACACATTACCTCAGGAGCTTCCAGGCTAAACCAAAGGTGTCTAAGTAAATTTAGGCTATACATTGTGCATTGGGCATAGCTGAATGTGGACCATTAAACTGCTATGTTGAATGCAAGTGCTGAGTACTTCATGTATAGACAGAACTTTCTACTTCAGTGTTTCCGCTGCTTCCCATTTCCAAGCTGTTTCTCAAGCACCAGGTCCTAATTATGCTCTTCTGTCTTCACGTGCCCAAGCTGTGCGACTGCTTATCTCTGGACAACTAGGTAGGACAGACACAGTCTACCACTAGTTACTTCTTTTCTTTTAATTATCTCACTATGAAAGAGGATTCCTTTTGCTGCTGGTCTTTGCTAAGTGTCTACCCACCTGATCATCACCCTGAAACCACCTGAAAACTCTCATACATACGAAGATCTTCAAGGAGCAGTGAACCTTCGAAGCATTCTGTCTGTCTTTATCACTAGCAATATAAATGCTTAAGCACATCTTTCTCCCTTCCCGTTCTCTTTATTTTCCAATATAGATGGCAGAGATGCTCATTTTCACATCTTGCCCAAGATATCAACTGTGCTTGACTAATGACGCTAAACATAAACAGTAACAAAAACCAACATATACAACATTAGCATACCTATATACCTATATTTTAATTTCATGGAGTTTTAGTGATGTGTTTTTCTTACAAAAGATTCACTACGTAAAATTCAAGGTGTCTAGAAACAGTTTAAACATGCACACACAAACACAGAGTATGAAATCACTGAGGAGTCTGCACAACAGAGGTAGCTTGCACAAATTCAGCCAGCAAATATATGCTTACAGAGCTATAAAATAAAAGCAGCCCCATTAAAGCCAGCTGGAAAACTCACAAATGCATTTAAACACATATTTAGTTGTTTACTAGACTGAGGACTACTTCCCTATTGTAAATGAAAATGACCCCAATGTGAAGACTGATATTAAGTCAATTTTAATATACTAAATACATATAGCATTTTAGATTATTAATCCTTATCATAGTAAAGAGAATAGTCAGCATAAGATGTGATGCTGTACAAGACAGTACAATATACCCAATCACTTATGTTATTGGAGAGATGTTTCAGACATACTCAGGATAACGTTTTTGTATGTAAGGTCACTTGCAGTGAAAGAGGAAAGCAGCACAACCATTTAACTGTTGGCTGATACCTTACACCAGCACAGAACTTCAAATAGGACTTAGCCAATTACTATCAGCTTTATCACCTTAATAAATGACATGACACATTATGTATCAAAGCTTCCTTCAAGCTGGACACTTCAAAGAAAGTTATTACCTTCTGACTGTTCTTATCAAATACAGAGGCTAATATTATATGATTGTCCCATCCAGATTTCTTACAGATGTGCAACCATCAGAAAATCCACAAAGGGAATAATTGCCTGGACTTTGGTATAAATTCTCATCCCTTGGGTTAATTACTTTAGGCCACAAGGTAGATTATTACGAAGATAATTTCTATAAAGCCCTGGTAGTACATGTGGGGAGAAAACACCATAAAAACATTTCCTCTGCAACCTTGCTTTTATTATTTCTCCTGCTAAAATCCCAGAATCACAGAACAGTCAGGATTGGAAGGGACCTCTGGAGATTAACTAGTCCAACCCCCTGCTAAAGCAGGGTCACCTACAGCAGGTTGCACAGAGTTGCATCCAGGTGGGTTTTGAATGTTCTCCAGAGCAGGAGACCCCACAGCCTCTCTGGGCAGCCTGTCCCAGGGCTCTGTCACCCTCAAGGTAAGGAACTCCTTCCTCCCATTCAGGTGGAACTGCCTGTCATACAGTTCGCGCCCGCTGCCCCTCGTCCTGTCGCTGGGCACCACTGGGAAGAGCCCGGCCCCATACTCCTGAAACTCGCCCTGAAGATACTTGTAAGCATTGATAAGATCCCCTCTTAGTCTTCTCCAGGCTACACAAGCCCAGCTCTCTCAGCCTTCCTTCACAAGGGAGAACCTCCAGTCCCCTCACCATCTTCATAGCCCTCCACTGAACCCTCTCCAGTAGTTCCCTGGCCCTCTTGAACTGGGGAGCCCAGCACCGGACCCAGCACCCCAGATGTGGCCTCACCAGGGCAGAGCAGAGGGGGAGGATCACCTCCCTTGACCTGCTGGCCATGCTCCTCCCAATGCACCCCAGCATCCCACTGGCCTTCCTGGCCACACAGGCACACTGCTGGCTCCCGGGCAACTTGCTGTCCACCAGGACTCCCAGGTCCTTCTCCACAGAGCTGACCCCCAGCAGGTCACCCCCAGCCTGTACTGGTACATGGAGTTGCTCTTCCCTAGGTGCAGGACCCTACAATTGCCTTTATTGAGCTTCATTAGGTTCTTCTCCAGCCTGTCCAAGTCTCGCTGAATGGCAGCACAGCCTTCTGGTACACCAGTATTGCAAATTTTACAGACACTAGGACTAAATATTTCAAGTGACTTAGGAATGCAAGTCTAATCAGCAAAGGTGACATTTACACATGGGGAAAATTTGCCTTATTTAAAGTTAAGGGACCTAAAAGACTAAATCCATTTTGAAAACAGTACTTTGATTGCACCTGCATGAATAGATACACAGAGCTGAGTTAGCCCTGCTTCTGTTTGGGCTGTGAAAATGATGAATGACAAAAAAAGCACCTATTTTCTAGTCAGGCTCCACTGGGCCAGCCGTGTCTAGTGCTACAGTAGTGCAGGAAACCAGAAGAAGGGCCAGGAAGGACCTTTATATTGCTTCATGACAAATACTACTCAAAAGACTGATCTGTATACAGTACAAAAAATTAATCCCTTCTATTTTTGTTACTCTTTTCTTTGGGTTTATTCATCTCTTTGAAAATGGTCACCAAAAAGTTTTCAAAGAATCTGATGTTCTCATGTGTCTTTATCATGGGAAATACCAGTGTAATATTTTAGTGACTTTAACCCCTGTATTACCACAGCCTTTTTTACTAGTCCTGTCTGACAATCTCTCTCCCTCTAAACAAAGCACACTATAGCCACATTTATCAAGAACGAAGTGAAGGGCCTCCATATCCGAAAAGACGAGCAATGCCTACAGCTGAAGAATCAAGACTCAGTTATTAGGGACTACCCCTCCTTCACTGACAGATGATTGCCACACACTGCCATTAATGGGTTGAATTAGCAAACATATTGTTTAACATATACCTGTCTAATAGAGTTAGCTCTTCACTTCTTAGACGGCAAACCACCATTGATGGAGCACTTTCTTCTACTTATCCTGCAGGGCCTATTTTATTTTTAAAAGTGATGAAGTGTTCAGGATGCCATTTCAGACAAGCTGACATTTGGAGATGTGCTGGTTTTGGCTGGTATAAAGTTAATTTCCTTCATATTAGCTGGTATGGGGCTGTTTTGGATTTGTGCTGGAAACAGTGCTGATAACGCAGGGGTGTTTTTGTTATTGCTGAGCAGGGCTTACACAGAGTCAAGGCCTTTTCTGCTCCTCACCCCACTCCATCAGCAAGTGGGCCGGGGGGGCACAAGGAGCTGGGAGGGGGCACAGCCGGGACAGCCGACCCCAGCTGACCCAAGGAATATCCCATACCGTATGGCGTCCTGCTCAGCATATAAAGCTGGGGGAAGGAGGAGGAAGGGGAGGGCATTTGGAGTGATGGTGTTTGTCTTCCCAAGTAACCATCACATGTGCTGGAGCCCTGCTGTCCTGAGGACGTCTGAGCACCTGCCTGCCCACGGGAAGTAGGGAATGAATTCTTTGTTTTGCTTTGCTTGTGTGCACAGCTTTTGCTTTACCTATTAAACTGTCTTTATCTCAACTGACAACTTTTCTCACTCTTACTTTTCTGATTCTCTCCCGCATCCCACCAGGCGGGAGTCAGCAAGCAGCTGTGTGGGTCTTAGCTGCTGGCTGGAGTCAAATCATGGCAGGAGATTTCACTCTTAAGCTTCCCCATTATTTATCAAAGGACTTCTTTTTACATATATATATATACATATATGCACACACACATATGTGTTAGATTTCTGTTTAAATTTTTGTTTAAGGTATTTAGCTTGTCCTATCAAAGGAACCCCATATTTTAGGATGCCTTTGTTACTGCCTTTGCCTCTTGCTGTTCCTGACATTACTGCATGTTCTCTAACAAGGGGCATCAGTATCTGAAGTGATGACTGGCAAGAAAGCTGGCACACAGGCAAAATGAATATCATTTGGAAAAAATAAATAGAGGTGGCTGTCAAAGGAGATCTGTATGTGGAGGCAGAAGGAAATATCTTCCCTCCCTCCCCAAAAATAAGGTGTTTGTGAAAAACTTTAAAAAAAAAAAAAAAAAAAAACGTGGGCTTTTTTTTTAGACACAGGCCAAGCTAAAGAGCTAATTTTTCAAATGAGTCAAAAAGCTGACTAAATGCCAGCCATCTAGAGTTCAATAAACCCAGCTCAGCCTGTGCCCTAGATTAGCTGTATCATAACATTAGCTTATCTAGTCAGGATAGCACGTACTAGCTAAAATTCTACTTCTTCAAACTGTTCTTTACTCTGAGAGTCCTTTAGTTTATGTTTACTTTATTGCTGATAATACTTCATAAAAGGTTTTCTATAATACTTTAACTTAATTTAAAATATTCATTCATTCTGAAATTAGTTACATCACACACTTTCTAATTTTTCTGGTGAAGATAAGTACTATTTTTGTTTGCTTTGATAAACCAGTAGAAACTCCTAGCCCTGATCAGGAGATTAATTGTAAAAGTCTCTGCTACACCAGCCATGAGCTCCAACAAAGTTCTCCACTCATTCTGATGCAAACACAAGCTCTTAACTAGACTTGCATCATGCCTTTGAAAGTAGAATCACTTCAAAGCAGACAGATGATATCTATGCTGACTATGGGTCATTGAGTTCTCTGCCTGTTTTGAGATACCTAAAGTGACACATTTATTTACTAGGTTTCACAGGCACAATAAGCTGTGTCTTCCTGAACTGAATGGTTCCAAACTCACTCTCCATGGTAATTTGTTGTCCAAAATCATGACTTCACAAACTAATTAATCTTCTATCTTCTAACCAACAGCTAGTTATTTTTTCTTCACAGTGTTATGAATGAGGTTTAGCAGTTTACTTTGTTGCTTCAGCTCTTCCATTTATGGCAACTGTCTGTAAACAATAAACCCCCATATTTTTAAAGGCTGCTAGAAAGGCTATATACCAACATAAAACAACATTTCTAAAATAAAAGGTTCATTTAAAAAAAAACACCATGGAAACAGATAATACACAGAGATCCTTAAATTCCTCTAATCAATCCAAAACAGCACTGCAAGGGAATGTCACATTCATATCTATTTATGCTTTAACTTCCCTTTCATCATGATGAATAAATTAGCACCCTTAGCAGTTCCACCCTTGACCTTTTTTTTGAGATGCAAAAGATTTATAGAATCTAAGACACCACTTGTACTCATGCTGCAGTAAAGAGAGTCGTGTCTTTATAGATAACTCTGACATTGTTTTCTGAATCATAAAAATTCATCATCAGAACTTACACATTTCTGTTCAATATTCGCCTTGAGGCTGAATACGATACACACATATGGAATGTAACAATTCTGAATGTAACCACTGCTAACTGAATCATGTGATTTGACAACAATTGTGTATTTTACAACAAGGTAGAAAATCTGTCATTTGATACACTGCAAAAAAACACTTATAACTGTGCTTTTTGTAATAAAAAAATAAACTAAAATATTTATAATAATTCTGTAAAACTGTTTGGAAGATGCATTAAAAAAGTCATTAGCTTTTAAAAAAGATACTCATGAAAGCTATTAGAAGAAGCATTTTCTTATGAAATGCATTCTGTATCACACCTTACTGAACAGCTTTGCAACTTTCCACTGCAATCTTAATCTTACACACAGAATAATACCACCTACTTTACAATCCCCTAATTATAACTCAACAAAGTGAACTTGTGACATGACAGTGTCACTTCCAGTTCTAATTCAGGGAAGCCGTATAACTCTTTCTGAGTGTGGGAAAAATACTACTCTGGTTGAAATTGTGCAATCACATCATGTAAAGGAAATGTGTTAAAACCAGACTCCAATGTAGTTCAGGAGCAAGATTTACACATACCATAGTGACTTCATCAGCAATCTCAAAATCAGAAATGAAAATCAGCACTGTTTTAATGCAATGGAAATTTCTATAGGAATGCAATTATTTTTATTAATCCCAACAGTAGCTTGCCTCCTGTCCAGGAAGCTCACTTAGCAGTTCAAGCACTCAGATATATTCAGTTCTGCAACAGTCTACCAGCAGCAATGCTTAGCAGTCTCAGGATTCAAAAGCAGCATGGCCTAGCAAGCTCAGAGAGATTTAGGGTTATTTGAAGTAGCTTAAAATTAAAGACAGTCTCATTTTTTCTCAAAATAATGTCTCAAAATCCCTAATTTCACAGTCTTAGAATAAACAATTGTTTAACTACAGTCTTTTCTGTTATTATTATTTCATTACCTCTTACAATACTTATATTTCTGTTCCAGCCACTTTCACGAGTCTTTTAGAATTTCAGAATTCATATTTTGCACTGAAATGATAGGCAAGTCTAACCTTGCCTAACAGATATCTTTAGAAGAACCATAAAAGATCTCTAAGTAGTCATTAATCACAACTGCATACTCTCATAGAAAAGTCCCATTTAAAGACTCCCATCTTGCAACCACTTGAACACAGGCAATTTCGCTCATGGGAACTGTCATGGTTTAACCCCAGCCAGCTACTCAAGTACCACGCAGCTGCTTGCTCACACACACACACACACCTCCCAGTGGGATGGGCAGGAGAATGAGAGAAAAAAAAAAAAGGTAAACCTGTGGGTTAAGATAAGAACAGCTTAATAATGAAATAAAATACTACAATAATAATAATAATTGTAATGAAAAGGGAGACAATTAAAAAAAAAAGAGAGAGAAATAAAACCCAAGACAGACAAGTGATGCACAATACCATTGCTCACCACTCACTGACCAAGGCTGAGCCAGGTCCCAGCTGCAATCAGCCCCTCCCAGCCAGCTCCCCCCGGTTTAGGTACTGAGCATGATGTCTATGGTATGGAATATCCCTTTGGCTAGTTTGGGTCAGCTGTCCTACTCATGTCCCCTCCCAGCTTCTTGTGCCCCTCCTCACTGGCAGAGCAGGGGAAACGGAAAAGTCCTTGACTTAGGGCAAGCACTACTTGGCAACAGCTAAACCATCAGTGTGTTATCAACATCATTCTCATACTAAATCCAAAACACAGCAGTGTACCAGCTACTAGGAAGAAAATTAACTCTATCCCAGCTGAGACTAGGACAGGAATAAATCCACAGGACAAAGGGTGGTAGATATGAAAGCAATGTTATTGCGTGTTAAAGGTTCACTGAATCTTCATCTGTTCAGTACTTCAATATATGCCTGGCTGTGCCCTAGCATCCCAGTTCAAAAGAAGCCCACAGACTGTACCTACTGAGCTGTTTCATGGACATTCAGCAGATCTGAAGAACTGGATGTACATTTCTGAATAAATAAAGCTATAACAGGCTTGAGTACCTCTGTATAATCTCATGTCCATATGCAGAATGTCAGTCACTGGATCTGTAGCGAATATGAATGCAATGTACAGGTTGCTCTGCCCTTCTGTGCAGTGTGCCCAGGAACATGCAGGTATCGTACAAATTCAGCCTTGGAAGGAGAACAGGACATTAAATGCGTATTCAAAAGCTTGTGTTTGGGGACAGTCAAAAGATCACTACTTGTTCTGCTGAGTTATTTGTTGGAAAGGAACAAACAGTGAAAATTCAGCTGATGGACTGGAAGCTCTGTCTGTGTTTATTTTCAAGTAGCATGAAAAGAGTGGACCAATGTACCACGTCTCTGGCACTTTTCTCTTAACAATACAAATATTTTCCCAATGAGAGAAGAAAGCCTGTGGATGAAAAGCGGATGAAAATTTATCACATTTTTAGTAGGGTCAGGGTCCATATTGTTCAACAAGCCAACCTGACTCAACATGTAACCTCACAAGTGCTCATGTAGGCAGCAAGAACTCATAACTAGAAAAAAATACCCAGCACAACCTCAGATTGGCATAAACTCATAACGAAACGGCACAATAACTTCTTACGCCTATTCTGATAGCACACAGTTTGCTCCAGCTCTCTTTTAATCTATTATTCTCATTGAAGTCTTTGGGTTAATACAAGAAGTCTATTCCTTACGTTACCAAACTCCCATGCAAATTAGTAGGAGGAAAGGCTAAATAGGACCGGGCCCAGTACTCAGAATAACTTCAGCAGCTCTCTGAATACGCCTCATGAAGAAGGTTATATAACCTAACTATGCAAAATGCGGGTTTGGGAAGATGCTCTGTGTCCCCTTGCTCAAAGGCAACACGAATTGCCAAGAACCGAACATATTTTAAAGTCTCCATCCATTTTTTTTCCCTATTAGTATTCATTATCAGACTGTTACGAAATGGAGACCTAAGCACATAAATAAAACTCCTCTGGTAACGGTTTAGGAATTTAATTTTTCAACCTTTCATCTTTTGAGCTATCCTTATTCATGTAGGCATCTCTTGGCACGTGAGTTACACCAGTTCAGGTCCAGGAGGAGTTTGCCCCTTTAAAATGCAACACTTTACACTGAGAAATGACTTACTGGGTTTGGCTCTATTTTTTAAGAACAGATACCGCCAAGTTGCTGTACTTTCCAAACCCACTGATGTTAATGGGTAAAATTTTAAGGTTACAATGTAGTCATGCTTCAGCTTCCACCGAGATGAATGACAAAAACTTTGCACTACTTTCAGCAAAACGGGATCGGGAATTCAGTTTTACCTCAGGCCTGGCTCACGCAGGCCAGTTCTGTGTGGAAGTCAATGGGACCTGGCTTGAACAAAGATTAAGGACCTCAAGATCCAGTCTAGCATGTTCTGAATCTCTCAGTAACTAACAGGATTAGGTCCATACACATTACTTAAGTGGAAAGTGATGAAAGAAAATGAAACATATTTCTATTTGACTGATTTGTTCGAGATTTGAAGAAGAGACCTGCTATTTCAGAATAATACAAGAAAGCACATTACAATCCAGTAAAATATGAAGACATACGGAAGAACTCTGTTCATCTGTATATTCATCAAAATAAAACTT
This sequence comes from Ibycter americanus, assembly GCA_035590275.1. NCBI lineage: Eukaryota > Metazoa > Chordata > Aves > Falconiformes > Falconidae > Ibycter > Ibycter americanus. Next base: position 5,559,992 of record JAVJGI010000037.1, on the reverse strand, counting down.
ATTTGCAACTCATATGTCTATCAGCTGTAGCAGGCAAATAACTTTCAAGATACAGCTCTGGCATTATGAGCTGAAAGGCAGTAATATATTTCATCTATTTAATGCAGCAGAGAAGGGCTTGTGTACCTCTTCATTTATAAATTGAAATGCATTGTGAGGCTACATGAATAATGAATATTAAGAAAAGAAGACACCTGCTGCCAACAGGTCTAACAAATCCAAACTTTAACACAAACAGGTTTAAAATGCATTTCTGAGCTTTTCCATTTTTCCCAACATGACAGCTTTGAGAAGGCTCTGAGCAAAAGGGGTGCTGCTTCTTTTAAAGTTCACTATTTCATTTCCTCTGACATTTGGAAAATTTTCACTCCATTCTGCTTTTTCTCCTCTTTGTGTTATTTGTTAGAGTCTCCTTTTCCTTTCTTGTCTTTTATGTCAGAAAATAGATGAAATTATTTGTCTTGTCACAATAAAAGAATAGCTCATACTGTTTTTCTTTCAGTTCTCGTTCTCTATTACTTAACTGCAGCCCTGGCTGGTTCTTTGTATTATGGTTTCCATCACGGGAATTAATAAATTAAACAGAACAAAAATGAAATTAGACTTGGCAGGCTTGCAATAGCTAGTGATTTAGGTGCTTCCTCACATCAAATTGAGAGGGAATGTTTCAGCATCCTAGGGGAGACCAAATGAGATGAATACCTTGAAAGAGATTAAAATTTGTTAGGAAGACAGAAAGAATAGGGACCAACTTTGGAAAAAGATCTGAAAGGTGGCAATTTTATTTTTTCAAAATCTCTTTGAGAAAGAAGCAATCATTTGATCTATCCAAAGACCCCTTCTGAAACTTGGCATGCTGAGAAGTATGAAAATATCACATACTTTCTGACAAGCTGATATCATTTCTATCTGAAATTTTCATTTTTAACTCCAAGTGAGATAAAGAAAGCATCAAATTCACTGGTGATAAACTAAAAGTGAAATTATCACAGGATTAAAAGCATGAACTGTAATTGATTTTGTGTGCTTTCAGTTTGTATGTCATGTTTCTTTAAACACAATCAGGTCAGGGCAGTTGCCTGGAAAGACATGGAGACTGTCCATACTCTTCCAAATAGGGTTTGCAGAGATATGAAAGGAGACAGTCACAGCAGGGTCAGGAAGACTGCAAGTAGCATTCAAGCTTTAGAAGTGATGGAAATACCTTACTAAAGACCAGAGGGGATGAAGCAGAGTTTGCCACAACTCAGAATGTCACCAAGTTCAGAGAACTCCTGGAATGAAGGACTCACCTGGAAAGACACAGCAGTTATGGGAGAGCAGTTCACATTCCCTGTGCATTCTGAGTCGATCATTTTGCACCATCTCTATTAAAACATTCTAAGTTAAAAAGACTCAGTCTTTTGGAGAAGCACATTATACAGAAAACATCCAGGTACAACAACCTCAAACTCCTGACTGATTCAGCATTACTTCATGACATGTCAAGACACAGAACAGAATTGTGGATCACCAAGTCTGATTTTGCTTCCAAGAAAACAGCAGAGCATGCAATGACTTATTTTACTATAAGTAAAGCAAATGCAGGCTTTGGGTCCACTAATTATAATGAGGGAACTGCACTGAATAATTTATAACAAATATTTATAACAAATAAGTTCCTTTATTTTGCATCACATTAACAAACAGCCACTTTCTCAAAAAAAATCTGTAATTTGAATCTGATAATTTCACACTTCATCCTCATTTATTTCCTACTTTTTCGTATCCATACTAAAAATTTCAATGTTGTTTCTTACTATCAACTGGTCATATCAAACAGTGTTATTTACTCTGCTGATAGTTCACCTAACTGGTAATTCTGGGGGTTTAAACCGCAGTTCCCCATGAAATCTATGCAGGACTGCTGACCAGAATGCCTGTCCACAACTCAGCAGTCCCAAGTCACAGCCTGGTATGTTAAAGTTCTGATACAGGTGATTTTGCACTAGAATATCAGGCCTATGAGTGACATATGAGGCATGTGATTTTTTTTGCGTTCTTTATTAGGAAGGTAGTTACCAAGAAATGGCAGGTACTCAGAGTTAGTAACATCTTAGGTGAACTGGGGCAGTTACCCCAGCAAGACGTGGCAGAGGGGTCCTGTAATGGCTCTGATAGATGAGCAGAAAGCATATCTTTTATTATAGTTTACATGTTCATGCAATAGTACTGACATTCTCAAGGAAAATGCATATCAAAGGCACAAGATTAAGGGAAAGGAAGAGCAAAAAGTGCACTTAACAGGAACTGTTTAGTTTGCCAAATCTGTTTTCACCTCATCATGAATTGTAAATTGTCATGTTAGCCAAGTAAATTGGAGCCACCTCTACATAAAACCAAAAATATTAAAAATATAGTTATTATTGATCCAACAGAAGAGCATGTCTTTAAGTTTTGACTGAAAAAGAAGACTAGTTAAATTGCTAGTGCCAGACAATACTTGTAGTCAAACTGAGTCATATGTTACTGCTCTGCTCCCTGGAATACAGCACAAATGCCTCAAGAAAAAAATCCTAATTGGTCTAAAAAATGTTAAAGTCTTTCTGTGCAACGTATTGAGGGATTTTGCACCTGATGGCAATACCAGAGAGATAAGAACATATAAAATTATACACAGTGTTAGATGGAAAAATCTAGGGAAAGGAAAGAAAAAAACCCTCAAAACATAGCCAACTCAAATATACAAAATTACATCTTGTCACTATATAGCTTTTACCTACTAACTAAAATGAAGGAACTACTCTATCACCTTCTTGTCATGAATTATTCCAGTTTTGCAAGCCTTTTCTGATTATTCCCACAAGCAGGCCTGTTCGTTCCATACAGAACATTTCCTCCTGAACTGATCTGTATTCTCTTATTTTTATAACTAACTAGAGGAAATACAACTGTTGTGATGGTCACACAAAACTAGCCCACTATTAGACATGATGGCACAGCAATCAAGCAGGATTTATTACTACAACTCACTGTAAGTGGGGATATAATCACTGCCCTTCTTTCTTCACCAAAGCTAAGAAAATCATTAGGTGACTGGCTATTATTTTTTCTCTGTTCGTTTTGGGTTCTAAACAAATACAGAGAACCATGCTGCTTTTCAGATCAGACATTTGTGTTCAAATATATTCAATTCTAAGTGAATGCAGCTACAAGCCAAATTGAACAATGCTATTTATTTGGCTTTGGGACCGGCCTGCTAGATAACGATCAAGATTTTTCATGGTAAATGTGACCAGTCAATGAGAAAAGTTAAATAAAGATATCTCTGTTAACAAGCAAAATTGGAATAATACATTACAAAGCACACTCAGCTTTTCAGGCCCTTCATTATGGAACCTATCCAAGAGGTCATTTGATTAAAGCTGAACAGAAATATCCATACATCTTTGTTTAAAAAGCTCACCAAGTTTAACACATTTAATAATGTTAGTTATGGTTGGCTTCTAGAGCCAGATCTAATAAAAGAGTTTTAGCACCAAGACACCAAAGCTTCAGATTTCCTGCCCTCTAAGATGAACCCCTATCCCTGTTTGGTGCGCAGGCATCCTATGCAACACACAGGAGAGCTGAGACCCTTCAAAATGAAGACAAATCTTCAGAGATGAGAGCTTCCTCTTACCAGAAGGCACTTTGCTGAAGACAGGAATAAATCTTAAATTTGACCTTTTAGATGTTTTACTAAGAGCTGCATTAGGACACTTCTGTCTGCTTAGTGATAGCTGCAACGGTTGAAAAGTGGTATCCAGACCCTCTATTTTGAAGAGACGAACAGACTGGCACTTTTCTTTTAAAAGATTGTCATTAGTATTAAGGGTAGCCAGATAACAGTATTTATAGAATTCATATAATTGGATCACTTGCCCAGAGATAACTCTACATGGGGAGATTTTAAGCAAAAAGGATAGGTAGTGTGTTGAGTAGTGCTGTTAAGGTTTATAATTCTGTCCTCTAATTTCACATAAATTCTATTTTATATCTAGCCCTTAAAGATATCAACTGAGTGAGAAAAAACATCAGAAAATCTTTTTAAAACCCTTCCTTTTTTTCCAGCCCAGTCACAGACATTAGTACCTGAAATCCCTTTGCAATAACTGCCTAAACATCGAACTTAATTTTATTTCTTTGTTAATCAAAATGGTCATTTGAGAAACAGCGAGCATCCTGAACACTCTCTAAAGACTACAGAAGAATTATCCTAAATTTAATGAGTGCTGGATAAGTCTACAGAGCATCTTCATTTTAATTTATGAAACTGGTATTTCATTTGTTGACCATTTGTACATGTTTTAAAAAAAGAAATCATTGTAGATATCCAGAGTTAATTGATGTGTTCATTAAAAATGTATGCCCGCAGGTAAAACTGTAGGCCCATAAACTTCAATGAAAAAGTCATACTTAAAAATCTCCTGCTCGTTAAAAACATTACATGTAAAGTTATTTATTGCAGTTCTGCAAGACTAAAAATCCATTCCTAAATGAACTTTGCAGTTTTCATAACATTATTTAGTTCAAATACTTAGACACTAATGCCCTTGATTTTGCCAATTAATAACTACTACAGAATTTCCTAGTTTTTTTTTTAAAAAAGTCAACTTTTCCACTTGACTTAACACGCTGTTCTTTGCACTCTCAAGGAGAAAAGTGTAAAAAAGATTCACATTTAAAGAATAAAGTTATATGCTTTTTACTCAGAAATAATTGATCTACACATTTCTATCATATCATTTTTGCTGCAAAATTCACTGGGGTGATCAGGTTACAGTTAAAGTACGTGTAAATCAACATGTGATGTAAAGCTTCATGTTTCTCATTTGGAAAATAGAGGATTATTTCATATAAAGGTATAATGCCTTAGCTCTCATCATACTCTGTACATTTCTTCCAAACTATTTTCTTTTTAATAACTTGTGAGCAAAATCACAGCCACACTGAAAAAAAACCCCAAACAACAAACCAACCCAAAAAACCACCCCTACAATTGCCCCTTTGGCAATTCAGGTGCCTGAACTTCACCTAACATTTTCATATACATTAGCATATTTTGTAATCAGAGATTTTTACTAACACTAGCAAGGAATAGCTTCCTCAAAAAAAACCTCTGAAAGAGGAAATCACTACTGTTTGCATGTTAACAAGCAGAAGCAAATGTAGGAAACATTTCTAACATTCCTTTCCTCCTCTGACAGTCAAATGCCCCAAGGCCATTGGTACAACCTAGTCATCCCCTGTGTTTTCCCCCACATTTACAGTTCTCCCCATAACAACTGAGATTCTCTCAAGCACTTTCTTCTTTTCACATACTGAAATTATGTTCCATCCATGCTCACAAAAAGGACCGTGAAATGATCCTTGGAAATCAATCCCTGAAGTTATGTACACAGTGCCTTCTTTTACCTATAGCATCAATAAGAGGAAAATCACGCTGCTGTCTGGTCCTCCAGCACCTAATATACAATATAGCATCACTTCTGATCAGTACTTGCTGTCTGCAATGGATACATTCATCCACTTGGAAAGCAATGTGTCATATCGTGTGTTTTGAGATGCTGAAATAAACTACAGACCTTCCAAATTCAGCAAGATTTTGAGAATGAAGGAAAAGATGGTAATTTAGTTTTCAAACCAGCAACTGTGGATGGCTTAGGGACAATGTATGGCCAACACACATTCAAGAATGATTAGCTAGCTAGACAAAATACCTGGAGGTATTCTATCATAAATCAAAGGTATTAGCAAATACTCTTGTGGTGATGATTTAGAGATATAAATACTGGTCATATACATTGCACAAAAATGTAAGTCTATTCTAAAACTCCCAGTGTTCGCTCCTGCATTACATATTGCAGTCCTACCTACACTTCTTTCTTGTTATAAGTGTGCTCCCTCTCTCACGGGTAAAGTCTAACCTAAAAGCGGGAATTTCCCATTGACAAGTGGGAATATGTTGCTTTTGACAAGGAAAAAAGGTGGAATATGATTTATGAAGAGGTAATACCATTTGAAACAACTCACATCTATCTCACTTAAAGGAGACCCCAAAGGAAATTTAGTAAAGAACAACCATTAAGTCAATTTGACATTTGCTGTCCTGTGTATGAAAAAGCATTCCTTGTAAATATTAGACTTTATAGCTATATGAGAACCCATAATCAAAATTAATTTGAAGAAAAAGCTTTTTTTTTTTCTTTGCAAAAAACAACCAACCAACCACACCACACTGAGCAGGTTGATAATGGCTTTTCATCAAAACAGACAACCCCTATCATGAACTCTTGAAAAGACACAAGACAGAAAGTAGTTATTACTTAGCTCTAAATCCCAAAGCATTAAACAGGATGCAACTCCTATCCATAGTGTCAGGAATTGCCTCTGTATTAATTACACTGCTACTACTGAAAGATCTCACAGAACCTTGCTTTCTTTTAAGTCTATGAGGTCTAAGACTGTTGTGTTCATGCCAGCTTTCAGTAAAGACAGACGTAAGCCACAGAAATAGATGCTGAATACAAAACTATTCCCAAGTCTTCACTTTTGGGTGCTTTAATAGATTTTAGAGAAAGGGGCCAAATATAACACAGGAGTTCAGAGACTTAGATTCTGAGTTCCTAACAAGTCCTTACCATTATGTTTCAGAGGCAATCAAGGGCAACACTATCATATATTTTGCAAAGGATAAGATCTTCTCTTTGAACCTGTGCCACTTAATTCAACTCATTGTTAACGTTTGTTCAAATTCTAGTTTAGATGAGCGTTACTCTCAGATGATGTTGTCAGAAATGCAAGGTTAGACATATCTGATAAATTAATTCCCTTTGGATGTTACAAACTCCCTTTTCTTGCAGGCATCAGCTCTATTAATTACCAGTGTTTTGCTTTACAATCTGACATTTAAAGCTAGAACTCTGTTGGCTTTATTCACATGAATTGTGAGACCTATGAACTGGAGTAGAGCTCACTGACTATGCAGGGTACATGCAGCAATGGAAAAAAGGAGGAAAACCATAGCAGACATTCCAAATATGAACCTCTGAGACAAAAAGGAGACTGGGACAGAAAAGGAACAATGGAGACCAAGTACCAGAAAAGCTGTTTAACCTATTCATAAACAATAAAATTAAGAAAGATGTTGATGAAAGACAAACATGGCACTGTAATTCATAGCTAGCATGTTGCTTGAATACAACAGCGTGTTGTGTGTACATCATTGTGTCAAAACTTTTGCATCACAAAGCAGTCTATTATCTATAGAAAAATGAAAGAGAGAAGATAAGCATGGAGAAGACACTTTATAAGTAAACCAAGAAAAGTCATTAGTGACTTAGGAGAGGGCAATTTCTGTTTGGCTGAGTCGTCAGAATGCAGCGTTACAAGGTGCAGAGAGACCTGCTAGCTGGTCTGAATAGTAATGCCTGGCTACAGATCCCACAAGGAAAAGTTCAGTTTTGTTCCCTGGATATTTATTTTCTGTGATTTCCTGTTTGCTAACGTGTGGACTTCTCTAGGGATTGAGGGAATATGAGCATTTATTTTAAATAGATTAAATACTTGATGCAGGGGATGTAAAAAACATACTGTGCTGTAACTCTCCTAATTTCTGATTAATATTAATAAGTTTCAAACTTGCAATTAATTTGGTTATATGCAAGACTCTGAAAACATGAAGTTTTTATTTACAGGATTATATTCTTACTGGGGTGAAAAGATGTCATTAAAACAGATGTTTTTGGACACCTGCTAAACCCCAGGAATTTTAGTAATCTAAAGCAGAAAAAAATTACATACTTTTTTAATATGACAAGATTTTCTGAAAAATCAAGTGTGTTTGCCCTCTTATTACACTAAAACTTTATCAACTCCTTTGGGAATGGCATTTAACACTAGCATCTGTTTTGTTGTGCTAGATAACCTGCCTCTGCCTCCCATTGAGTACCTTCTCTGAAGGCCAGAAAATTATCACATGAATACTTCTGCAATTATTTCAAGGCTGTCTTGTACAAAATAGAAGATTGACACAGGTCAGATTAACCAAAGGTTCTTACTTCACTCTGAAAAGTGTCAAGCTGTGTAACTCTCTATGTCAAACCATAAAGGAGCCAAATACCAGGTAAATATTATTCCTCTTACAGACAAAATAATGAACTTGATTCTTCTCTTAATACCAATTTCATGGAAGTTATCTTTAGTACAATCTCTTCAGATCTTTGCTACTCTGAGAGAAGGGGTAATCAAGTACTAAGGTTTCAGGAGTAATAGTCCTGTAAAGTAAACGTATTTCTTTCTATTTTTTCCCATCCAAATTGAAATTATAATGCTAATGTATTATTAAAATCCAGGCAAACCTGTCCATATGGCATTTCTTACACAAACAGGACTGTATGCAAAGACTGACTCTCCTCTTACAACACAGAAGATAGTTTGTGATTGCAACGTCAATGTTTTCAAATAATCATAAATCACTACTATGAATAACAGAGAGGTTCAGTAGGCAGTCCTCTCCTCTCCTCTCCTCCCTCCATCACCTCAGACACATTGCCTATGGAAAGACAGAACAGAAAATATCCATCTAAGCAAATGGAAACAAAGCCAATTCACAGGACACAAGATTCCTCCCGTTTGCTCTCAGCTGCTTTCTACATGTATCAGTTCAGACTGTAAACCCACTACGGGGAAGAAATCTGCAATATATCTGTCACACATTGATGAGTTATCCAGCTTTCGAACTACGTAGGCACCTGAAATAGCCATAGAAGCACAGAGCTCCCCTTAGGCCAATTCACTTTGCCTCAAGAGTGGTGCCCTCGGTAAGCTACCTCGGGGAGGTTTAACCTGCTGCTGCAGAGCAGTCTTCACACAGTTTGAAGACCGGGTCTCAGGGCAGCAACACGCAACTATTGCAGAGCAAGTGCCTACTACTGGGAGGCCAAAAGCTGTGTACGCACTGCAGGAGGGCAGGGTGGCTGTGCTCCGGCTGGAGGCTGGGCGCCCAGGTGGCCCACCACCACCACCGTCTTTTCCCACTGCAAGCAGCAACCCCTGTGGAAAATCTGCTGTGTAGCTGGCCTTCCAGTGTAACTGGATGAACTTTTCCATTTGATAGTGAAAATGGTCTTTTCCTGCTGTGAAATTTTCTTAAAACTTGTCCCTGTTGACTGGGCTTTCATGGGAGCTGGGGCTGCTCGCCACATCAGGGCATGGGGCTGTGCCGGCTGCTGGGGACGGGGACAGGCAGAGAGAGGGGCTCGTTTTTAAACTGTGCTTTAGCAGACAATTCATGCTAGCATTTTTAATAGGTTATGAAAAGATTTCTTTCTCCTTGAAGAAAAAAAAAAAAAAGGTTTTAAAAACTACTTTCAGGTTTACTTTCCAGACACAGATGGTCTTACGCCCAGTTCTCACTTCTTTAATATTAAGTATTGCTGGCCTTTAGCATGAGATAAATTCTGCCTTCAATCCTATGGCGCATTTAGGCATTTTGCCTTACCAACATTCTTCCCTAGTTAGCTATTTAGCATGAAACCACTGTTTTCCTGTCAGCCTTCACTTTGGCCGCCGGCACTCACTGGCCCGGCCGCGCACAGCCCC
>JAVJGI010000037.1:5523270-5550334 GCA_035590275.1 Ibycter americanus | reverse complement strand
CCCCCGCCGGCTGCTCGGCGGCGCCATTTGTGCCCCGTTTGTCAAACGGCGGCGGCGGTGCCCGTCGCCCCGCCAGCCCCGGGCGGGGGTTTGTCCCCTTCATTGCAGGCTCGGGAGCTGTCAGCGCCGCCCCCTGCCCAGGACACTGTCAGAAGCTGCTCTCACGTAGTGTTGTTTCTGAGGAAGGGGGGATTTCAGTCAGTGAGGTGTGGCAGTAATCGTAGAATCCTCAATGGCAGATGCTTTATAAAAGGAAAGGAATTGGGGAAGAAAAATGTATAGAGATATAAAAATATATATATCTGGGAAACAGAAGGGAGAGGCCTGCTGCTAGCTACAGCTCTGGGGTGGCAGGCTGCCCGCGCAGAGGACCACTGTCCACCATCTTGGTGCGTTCCCAGCTCAGGCAGCAGCACAGGGTTAGTTTCTCAGCTGTTCTGTGTGAGACTCCATGATTTACATCCTCATTAGAGCTGTTCAGGAGTTTTGGAAAGTGAAATGAAAAAAAATAAGGAGAACAAAGCAACCCAGACATTGAAAAAAATATTTGGGGAAATGAATTATTCCCCATAGTTTTGAGGCGGTGGCAGAAAGAGTGAGCTGGATTCTCCGGGCCTGATGGCCCTCGTAAGGCCTCTTGCCTCCAGCAGATGCTCGTAACTCCTCTGTAAGGAAATACCCCACATCCTTCAGTGAAAAAGTAATGCAGGAGTCAGTATTGACTGTACATTAAATTGAAATGTAATCTTCTCATAAAGCAAAGAGAACGCAGAATTTTCAGTAAATTGGGGAGATGGGATAATTTCTGCTCCGAGTTAAGACACATCTACTCAATTTTTCTTCCTAGTGGTGGAGATGTAGATGTACATACCTCATTTTTATTGTGGAACAAGCTGCCTTTAACTCGTGTAGATAGAACTTTTCTATCTCATAGGGAGAAATGCAAACGCAGACACGTATATTGACAACTAGTCTTTTTAATGAATTATATCCCATAAAACAATTCTGCTTTTGATACCAGATTATATACAGTCTGGTCCATGAGCAAGGCCTTATGAGCCTGCAAGACACATACCACTTTCTCCTTCCATTCAGATCAAGGAAGGCGGAGGGTGCTTGCTCAGTGTCTCCAAGGAGCCATTTACTACTTCACAGAACCAGGTCTTATCCCACTCATTGCTGGTACTGAGAAATTATTGTCTACAATACAAAGTGAAAGAGCGAGGCTTATTGATGAGCTGTGGTGATAGGGGTTACTATCCCTCTCAAAGCGAGTCAGTCTGTAAGCCTCTAAGGACAAGAGAGGAAGTCAGAACAAAGAACATAAAAATAATTTTGACCATTAATATTTAATATTTTACCTTTTTCTCCCCCCTTTACATTGCTTTCCTGCTAAAACAGCTGGGACGAAAATGATTTTCATTGTTCTTTAGGGAGACGGTGTTTTGTTATATTATGTCTGTTCTTTAAACCCACGAACCCTGGAAGCCACAGAAGCAGATAAATCTCTTTGTCAAGAAGACACACTCAAGGTTCCAGGGACAAAACTGATCTTTGCCTCATGGGTTAATGGCATTAATAATTGCCATTTTGATAAGTCTAAATGTAAAAAGCCTGCTTAAACAAAAGAGTCAACCCTTCAAAAATGACTATCCATGATAAATTTTCAAGAGCAATGAAAATTGTCACTCTGCCAGCTTGATAAATTGTAGCCCCAACTGGCAGAGCCATTTGCCTTGCAGTAAGCACAAAATGACAAATCTTTGCTGAATACAAACTATATGCTTGCACCTTTCACAGCTGGTTTAGCTTGTAAACGCAGCAAAAAGAGAGGCTTTAATAAAAACTGAAGGTTATGCACAAAAAATGATTTTACATCTAACTGCTTCTCTCAGTTTAAAGACATTTCTTTCATATCGGAACTCAGTTTTGAAAGAAACCCTTCAGCTGTCTATGGGATCATGCTCTAAAAATACAACTACGCTGTGGTGGTTTCTTCATTGAAATGATTCAACAGTGCAAGTACAATCATTTCAGGGAGAGAAAAAGCATATGTTTAGCATCACCTCGATATTTACCAGAACACACACACCCCTCATGAAAAAGGTATAAATCCATATACTGAACTGCATACCTTGATATGAATGCAGCACCTGCTCTAATTCCATTGTTTAACTACTGATCTATATTCCTGATGACTCATTCTAATCTTCCAAGTCACAGAGCGTCTTTAACATACTTTTTTAAAAGAAATTGCTTTGTCAGAGATATGTTTAATTCTTGTCAATAGATGGAATTCCTTCTAAAAGAAATCACACTTGCCTGAAGCCACTTTTGCATAATATATACATTATGCAAACACCGTGAAGTTGATATCTAATGGCTCTGTGTTGCTACAAATGGATGCTTTATGCCTTCAAAAGGAGATTTCCACCTACTTGACACAGGCAGTCACTCCTAGTCCCAGCAAAAGTTGGTATTAAATATGTACGAATGTAAAGATGTGATACACACAAGCTATTTTAGGGCATGTTTAAAGATTCTTAGCTCTGCTGAGCCGTAGAGGACTCACCGATGCCTGACTAGCATACAGTTTGATAAGCAAGAATTGTACAAAGCCCTTCCAACTTCCTTGAAATAATCTGTCTGTAATAGATATTGCAATGGGCAAGAGAGGTTTATTTTAGTCTTCTTACTTGGTCTGACCCATCCAGAAGATCAGAGGATTTTTTTTCTCTTTAAAAAGCTACCTCTAACCAGCTTATTTTATGTTTTAGTAAAATACAGCTTCAAAGACCAGGAGCCTTCTGGTGTATTTTGACTTGTTCACTTCAAAGTAAGCTCTTGAAGCTCCACCTCAGGGCTCTGGATGTTGGGGTAGCTCCATCATACTGCTGTGCACAGATATGCAGGCCATCTTGAAAGCAAAGGGTACAACTCAGTGCACACATTAAACTGCACATTTCAGTAGTCCAACGACTGGTATTTAATTTCCTAATTTCTGTCTCCTTAAACCTGCATCTTTGATATGTTCTTTTAATATAGTTCAGACCATTTGTATCTCTATGCTTGTTTACCCCGCTCCCTACTCTTCCAAGCCCCATTAAAAAACCCCCACAAATCAACACAACAAAAAATAAACAAAACAAAACCCCAAAACCTATCAAACACAGAAAATCCCCTTATTAGAAGCGGAGTGGAGTGTAGAAAAGAACTCAGAACATAATAGTAAACATATTCAAAAATGATAAGCAGCTAAAAATCAGTCATGTGACTTGGCAAGTTTTATGGCTCAGGAAATCTCAATAATAGGTTCGGCTGTTTGCTATGCCTGTTAATGTATACGTACAGATACTCAGCTTCTCTCACCACAGCAATTAGTATGGAACAAACGTGGTCAACAATACCTTATTGCCTTAGTTTTCTCACGTCATAAAGTGTCTTTTTGCCTCATCTTACAGGTAGATGCAGGAGAACTTAACTGGCTTGTATGAGCCAGCAGAGAAAGTCTGCATCAAGCTAACAGAACTGCTGGGCTCTGGGATCTCCTTGCAATTCTGTGTTTGGGTAACTGGAAGATAACACTTAATATAACTCAGTATTTTAGTAGTTTGTCATATACAGCAAACACACACACAGAGTACAAAAGGAAAGACAGAAAAGGAAACAATACCAGAAGGTGGGATTTCAAAACTCTTAAAAATTTTTGCCCTACAAATACATGAACTTTGCCTAAAAAGAAAAGAGAAGTAGGTCTGAAGAAAAAAAATGCATGCATTGATTGCTGAAGCACTTGAGCCTTTGATAATATTTAAAAAGTAGAAGAATAGAATTTCAGTTTTTAAGGCTTGTAAGAAACCAGGTGGCATTAGGGGGATGTAGCGACAAAGTGCCAAAGAACAAAAAAAGAAACTTTCAGCAATTTAGTAGCAAGGACTGGGTAAAGATATCAAGCATAATCAAATAAATTTCCTTCTGCCAAAGGCATATTTATGCAATGTGCTAAAGTTACCATGGGAAAAATCACCCAGGAAACTATTGTCTCATGAGTAACCCTAGAAGAACTGTCTACATGCATATCGACGCACAGCATCATCTGTTTTCCCTGGAACTTCTCTTTGACAATACTTTGATGAGGTTAAGTAGTTAACCATTAGATTTTTGTGGGGTTTTTTTTATATATTAAGACTGACACATGTTGCACAAGTGTCCGCTGCAGCCTGCAGCAGAATCCAAATGTAAATGCAATTTTATTGATCACATGATCAACCGTCTCCTGAAGAAACCATGGCAGTTTCACAATTTGGGCTGACTTTTGTCATGCATGTTAACTAAATGCATTAAACTCAGGAAACTGGTTGCCTTCTATTGCAAAATTGGCAATAGCTACTTTGCCTTCATCATAAGTGTGGTTTTATTTACTGTTCAAAAACTGATGCATGTGAGTTGGGAGAAAACAGGAAAACTGCTTTTGAGAATCACACTGAGTCTGGGATTTTATACCAAGTTCCCTTGTCGCTGAGGGCAGTTTTGCCGAGGGCCCTATTGACTAACTCCTTGAACAGCTAGAAGTTTGCTTTCCTAAAAGTCATTGTCCTGACTTTACTTTTCACCTGACCCATATCCCTCAGGACTGCACACTCCACCAGGGCATGATCACTGTAGTCCAGGTGGCCTCCAATCATGATGTCACCAATTAGCTCACTTATGTTGGTGACAATCTGGTCCAACATCGCATCCCCTTTGGTAGGGTTGTCTGTTAATCTGGCTTAAAAAGTTATCCTCCATGCACTCCAGGAGTCTTCTGGATCACCTAAAGCTCACTGTGCTACTTTCCTAGCAGATGTTGAAGTGGTTTAAATCCCCCAGCAGGATGAGAGCCTATGAACACGGTGCCTCCTGTAGCTGGAGTAAGAAGGCTTTGTCAATAGACTCCACTTGATCAGGTGGCCTGTAGTAAACACGAACAACATGGTTCCCCTTGTTGCTTTGGTCTTTAATTCTTACCCAGTAAGGTTTCAACCTGCTAATGGCTATTCTTCAGAGAGCTCTTCACGCTCTATCCATTTCTTGACATAGAGGCCAACCGTCCTTCCTCACCTGTCCCTCTGAACAGCCTGTAGCCATCCATAGCTGCACTCTAGTCATGAGGATTCATCCCACCAAGTTTCAGTAAGGGCAACCAGGTCATAGCTTCCTAGCAGTGCAGTGGCTTCCAACTCTTCGTGTTTGTTGCCCATGCTGCATGCATTGGTGTAGAGGCACTTCAGCTAGACTGTTGGCCATGTCATCCGTGTAGAGGAGCATGCCTTAATTCCTTTGAGGTATTTCACCAGAGTTCCCGTTTGCTGCGATTACCTCAGGAACTCCTGGCTCATCTCTGTAAGACTTCAAGTGTGCTGCAGTGTACCCAGCAAGTCTCACAGCAACGGGCACCTGGGAAGGCGAGGTGAGGGTTCGCCTGCATCCCCTAGCATGGACTTGCTTCCACTCACTCATTTCTTTTAAGCTACTGCCTTCTGCCTGGTGGTGAGAGGATGATCTTGGGTTGGTCTTGTTTTTTTTCTGGTGGCTGTTTCTGTCTCAGGGAGGGCAGAGCATGGTTCCACCAGTCTGTCTCTTTCTGTGATTCTGTGATGCTCCTTAACCTTTCTGCATCCTCTCGTAGCTCTGCCACCAGGCTGAGCAGATCAATCCATTTGATCCACCTCAAACAGCTGTTCTTGCACTGCCACCCGTTCCCAGTGAAAGGCTCTGGCACGCCCTGCAATCCCAGACACTGCATGGTTTTTGTAGGAGCTGTCTGGCTTGCCACATCCTTTCTGGTGAGTGCCAAGGACGTGGCTTTCTGCCGGGTGGATGCCAGGGCTAAGTGCTTTCTGTGAGGGTGATGGCTGCCAACTGAACTCACGTCTTGAGCTGGTAGGGTGACAACACCCTTCCTGCACACCTATTTTAGCTGTCTCTATTTCAACTACGCAAACAGTGGGTAGGTCCAAAGGGAAAGGAGTTTCCTGAGGCAGGCCATCCAATTAAATTAGGCTCACAGATTAGTATATTTATTGGTATTCCAGTCTATTACCTTATTGACAAAATTCAATACATCGTGAGGGAAGGTACTGTAGTTCATGAGGACATTACTAATTATCACCTAACAGAATGTATAATAATCGATACTTTTGATCCACGCAGACTAAAGGTCAATTAAAGGTTAAACTCAAGAATGAGATATCGGGGAGGCGGGGGGGGAATACTATCTGAAAAAGAACATGTATTTTAACATGCATACAAAACATGCCATATAGAAAGGAAGAAAAAGATGGCACTGTAGTTAGTGGTCAAGGTGAAAATACATTACAAGCTGGGCATTTGCAGTGTGGAGGAAACATACTTAGGTTAGGAAGAACGTCAGAAGATGTGTAACAATATCCTTTAAATAACAGCTTAACCTCAGATCTTTAGAAGTACAATAGAACTGTCGTAGCTATCCAGAGGGACAGTTAACAGTTATAGTGGAAATGCTGTGGACAGTTTTTGGTTGTTTGTCTAGGCAAAAACGGGCACAAGTTACCATAGTTAGAAGAGGCCTGGAAAGATGGATCAGGAATGGAAGTGCCTGTCTAAGAATACTTAGGTAACCATTTTTAGCTTGTAAAATTGAGTTGAGATAGGATGGACTGCTCTCCTAGAGCACTCTTACCTGAAGTAAAAACCTGAACAGAAGAAGAGATATTTAAGCTAAAGGACAATTTTGGCACAGAAACAAATGGGTACAGAGAAAAAACTGTCTATGAAAAGAGAAGGTGGTTTCTAAGTCCCACATTCAAGAGTTTGAAGTAGCCCTGCAAAGGAGAGGTGAGCGAGGGAAAGACACCTAACTAATTTTAGAAGGAAAGATACATGATACTGCTGCCTGTAATAATAGGAGACTGACTTGACCCAGAAAGTTCTTTCACTTCATACATTTATAGTGCTGCCAATAAAAGCAAAAAGAACATGCAGTCAACAGAGAAAGAGGAGAAAGGGGGAAGCGTCTAGATTCTTGACTGAATTGAAAGCATATATTGTATATGCTGTTAGGGGGCGGGGGGGGGAAGAAAAAAAAAGAAACAAAGATTCCTCGTTGCTGTTCCACCAGGGTAAAGATAAGGAGCTTTCTTTCTCCATTCTGTGAAATGGATTTTATTCTATCTGGCCTAAGGCTTTTCTTTCCCCACCCCCTCAATATTGTAACAGGCATTTTTAATCTGAAAAGTCTGATAACTGCAAGGTTACCAGGAAGAAAATGTGTTCATAAGTGGAGGTCATTTTCCTGAACAGAAAAAAGCGAGAGCAAACACAAGCAATGATCTACCTTGGTGATCCTGTTGTGGTTTTTTTTTTTAACTAATTGGAGTATTTGCTGGCTCAGTACCAGCCACGACTGGAGTGCTGAATGCTGTTTAGGTGAAGTAACAGACTTATTGATGAAGATATCCAAATGACACACTCCAGATTCTGTGCATGCAAGTAACTCCATGGGCAATGTGACTTCCTAAGCAGGATGCATGAGTTTGGAAAGTGTTTCTAAAGGTCTAATATAACAAAGTGGTTAGTTGGTTTGCCCCAAAGCAGATGACAGGAACCCAACCAACAGACTATTTTTGAAATTCCCAGTCTGCAGAAATCAAATGGTAACCCTGTTTCATCTGCAAAGAATACAAAGCTAACAAAGATAGTTTTTTCCAGTCATGCACTGGTTAAATACTCTGTGTGAAGTACACGAGTACTTCACTGTAGTAGGCTAAGCCAGGCCAAATTATTATTTACAAAAAAGAGGTTTTCTTCCCACATTGCCAGAACTTATCTTTCTTGTATTACGTGATCCAGCAAATGAGTTCCTTTAAATTGTAGCTTTCTCAAATGAAGAATAAGACTTTGAAATGAGAATACAACTCTTCTACAGGGAATGTAAGCAATATTTCTGCATAATGTCTCTGCGGAAGTCAGGGATTTTTTTTTTTTTTTATGGTATCAGATAAAAAGTATGTGAAGGAATCTAGGAAAGTTAAATGCCAGAAAAGCAAGCACACAACAAAAACACTATTTGAACTTTTACAACATCCTACTATAGTGGTTGGTATTTTCCTTAATGTATCTTGCACAAGCAAGCTTTGCCAAGGGTTTTCTTTGTATAATTTAAAGCAGAATCTTCTAGACAGCAGTATGTATGTACTGAAAGAAAATAATTACAAGAAATTATGAAACCAAAGGTCCATTACCATCATTTGACCAGTATTAATGTCCTCCTTTCTTTTCTCATTTACGATTTTCTGATTTCTCCGTAATATGTAAACAGAAACAGAGGTGATTTCATGTTTTATTCCAGGCTACAAATACTAAAATACCAAATCATAAAGGGATGAAAATACATACTTGTGAGACCTCATTAATCATACCCCTCTACTGATACCCATGATTTCTGATCAGTTCAACATCTACTATCATTAGTTTGTATAATTCTAATGTCTCAGACAAAATGCTTTACAGTATCAAGTCAAACATCTGTACGCTTCTATGTATACTACACCTATGCTATTAATTTAGACAGTAAAATTAGTGTCATAAAACCACCAGGCTTCTATGAGCCCAAAATTATAAGCTTGCTTGTGTTGCCACTGTTATTTATTTAATCAAGTCTGAGTTCTTCCATTATTTTAATGCCAGCACCAGTCTGGCATTCCCACTATTATCAGGGCTGTCTGCCTTTATTCTTTATAAAATATTGTTGCAACATTTCTTCCATATTTCTGGCCTTCAGAATCTGCTACCTTACTAAAAGCTGATACTTTCTAAGCCAAATATTTCACACCAAGGAGAAAACTAATTTAGGCTTTTGGTAGAGCACTCACTCTGGTCCTGACATTCTTTCCTATTTGGATTGTCTCCAAAGAAGAATAAACTACAGAACATGATGTTCTTATGGTGAATAACTCTGTGTACAGGAAAAGAAAAAGTACTTCCAAGAGCAGTGTTAAAGATTATTTTTTCAGAGCTCTGCAGCAGATTGAATCATTAAAGTTTATTTTGTGTTAGTTTTGAATCCTTTGTGAAATATTTTTATGGACATTTAAGCCTTCTGTAAATTACAATGTGCTGTATCTATTAGAAGTGCCTCTATGTCAATA
Source organism: Ibycter americanus (assembly GCA_035590275.1). Lineage (NCBI taxonomy): Eukaryota > Metazoa > Chordata > Aves > Falconiformes > Falconidae > Ibycter > Ibycter americanus. The sequence goes on along the minus strand of JAVJGI010000037.1, from coordinate 5,541,167 downwards.
GCTTAGATAGACCTTACAAAGAACTGAGAATTCTGAAGCACTGAAGAAGCCGGGAGGCTTTGTATTTGAAATTTTTAAACACTGTTGGCTTTGTTACCTAATATTTAATCAATGATAGGGGGAAGTAAAACTATGAAGATCGTTGTCTTCAGTGGACAACAGAGAAGCATAAAAATAATATATTACTGCAGATAATAATCTTTCATTAACAACCGTAGCTCACTGCAGATGATCAGGATATATCAGGGATCATAGCTGAGATGGGGATTAAAAATAATCTAGATTTTAAGTAAGGTTAAGAAAGACAACACACAGTGACACAATTACTATCAAATTACTCTTCCTCTCGCTTTATGTAGTCAATCCATTAAGACTATGTCAGATCAGAAAGTTTAATCAAAGATGACACCTGGTATTATAGAACTGCAACAGGAGTTGTTACTTATTTATAAAAACACTAATTCCAAAACTGAAACTGAGAACTGCAAAACTGGACTATGATGGTTCAGATGAGAAATAATATCAGATTGAGATTCAGATGAGAATAATATCAGATTATTCAGAAATAGCGTTTTATGTAGTACTTTATGCATACTAAGTAATTTAGAAAAAAAAGTAAGTTTATCTAGACTTCCATTAAACAGAGAGCTAACAAGAAAGTACAGTGCTGATGTGTAAAATTTTATAACCCCCTAATCAAATTCTTAAAATCATGGTTCAGCAGAATCTGATACAACTGAGTTCAGTATTTTCAGGTCTTTCTCAATATATTGGAAGTAGAATACATTCATCTAACATAACGGTCTATATTTGATAACATTTCAAATAGTTTCAGTTATCTTATAAAGTCTAGCAGTTGTCTTAATTTCTTAATGAATATATCAAATTTCATTAGGAAAAACAATTTAATAAGGAAACTTGTTAACCTCATACCAGTAACTAACTGAACAACTCATCCTATGAAACTGATAGACCTCCAACAGAAAGTCTTTAAATAGGAAGTTGACTAAGGAAAAAAATTAATTGTTTAAAGTCGGTCACAGATTTAGAGACAATAATTGATGTCTCACAAAATTAAAGCTAAGGTACTTAGCTGACATTCTGAAAACTGGATTGGATTACGATGGTTCACATGATCAAAAAGTAAATATTAATGTTCTCATGTTTCACTTGCTATGCCCTCCATCACATGTGCGTTCCTAAACTGGTTTACGAGGTGAACTTGCAATTGAAGGAACTCAGATTCTTACTGGTATTTGGATCTTACAAAGCTTATAGGCAAACTAGGAGTTATGAGAAGGCTTGAGTCGTTGTCTGATGTTTGTGAGCAATTGTTTTTCACTTTGTTCATATGCTAAGTGGTAGTCTTCAGAGCAGCATATTCGAATAATGCTTGCAGGTTTTTTCTTTGGGTTTTTTTTTCTTTGCATTTGTTTATGAAGTCTTTCATGAGGATACTTTATATTCTCACAGCAGTGCTCCCGGTTTTCTCATCTCAGTTTATTATATTGAGATTATGTAACCAGATGTTTTTTCTGTTAAGTGATTACAATTGGTTCTGGTTATTTCTTTAGAGACTCTCATGGGAGTGAACACAGCCTGTTGGGTTACTCAACAGGTAACCCAAGTTTGTTTGCTGGGTTTTGTTTTACTTTTAACTGTGTGTTTTCAGGAGTTTTGAAAACTGAAAATATGAACAGGGTTTGGGTAGAGTTTTCTGCCATGGCCTATAGTCACTATTTAAATTCCTACAATACAGTTTCATTTTTAGTTTTAGCTGAATCACAGAATGTCAGCCTGTGTATGAATATGAAGAACATAGTGAAAGTGTAACCCAGCTGAATAGAAGATCTACAACACTGATTAGCAGAAAACAGTTTAGGAGTCAAGCCCAAAGATGATACACAGCACAATATAAATACAGGTTTTTGCAGATACGTATCATAATGAAAAAAAAAAGCCTACCTGACTATCACTTTTTGGTGCCTTTCTTGTATCTGCCATAAGTTATCCTGATTTAAATGCCCTCATTTTATCTGATGGTGTGACACCTAGCCATTCATTTATATTCCTGCTTGATCTAAAAGTCTCTGGACATGTTCAGAATTAAGCTGAGAAACTGGAGAAGAAAATGCCAAGCTTGAGCCTAAAGTGGTTAAATGAGGGTAGTGTTCTGGACAGAATCACAGGGAAGAATGTATAGGAAGTGATCCTGGCTGGACTGGATTGCCAATAGCACATATGGCAGAGGAATTTCACTAATAGCCCCTTTCATGGACATTTGTGGAATTTTAATTTAATTTTTAAAACCAAATTTTGAATAATTATGATTAGGAACTTAACTGATTATTTTAAAATCTTTTTCAAAATCAAAAATTGCTAATACTCTGAGATTTTTAGTCCATGTTCATCTGGCATGTTGGTACTGCTCTCATGACATTTCTACAGAATAAACAAGTCCCAGCAATTTTGTCCTTAGGCAAACTAACCTTCCACTGAGAGCAGCAGGATTTTTTTCTGCTTAAAAACATGCCCATCACAACTGGGTCCAAAGTTCCTTTTAATCCACAGCTTTGGAGTAGGGGTTCAGACCTAAATTTGCTTGAGGAAAGGACCTCTTGGGGTTTTTTTTATTTTTTTTATTAAATATAAATTCACTACCTTTCTTTTGGTAAATAACATTTTCATACAAAGCACATTGCAGATAACAGCATATTGTCTATTTAATAAAGAGGGAAGAAGGCCTGGCATGGTTTTGCTTGGTTACAAAACTTAAAACAACTATATTAATTTATGAACACAATGAATGCCGTACACATAGTAGACTGCAACCACTACACTTTTAATGAGAAAGTTCTGCACTGCAGGAGTAGACTAAATTTACTATAATACTGGAAGAGTAGATACAGCATGCTGCAGAAAAAGAGAAGCCCAAAATATTTTCAGTTCAGTCTGAAAGTTACCTAAACCTAAGTTTAAAAAAAATATATAATTGCAAAGCAAATTACTAAGTAAATGTATGAAGTATTAATTTCAGTAAATTTATAATAATGTAATTATAACCAGCACGTTCTGCCTCATAATGAATCATAGTAAATATTTCAAATGTATAAAACATACTATGCTGAACACTTAGATGTGGACAAATTTTACTATATGTACACAGCAGTATCAGTGCATAGACAACGAAGGGAAAGATAGTTGCTCTAGATACAGAACCTAAGGAGAATTAATTAAACCACAGAACTGAGCCAGCTTGCATTCTAGAGGTGCCTGTACTCTGTTGTAATGCACAGAACTGAGGATTGAAAACAATCCCCCAAAAGTTTTCTCATTCCCAGTTTAATAGAAAGTTTAAGGGTGGAAATCTTGTGCCTCACTGCATGGCCTCAGTGTTGGCAGGTCTTCTAGTAACTCAAATAAAAACAAATCAAAAATAGTCTACATTAGGAGCATGGTACCAATTTCCTGCACAGGATTTGCTATGATACCTGTTATCTTTGTTAAACTTCTTATAATATGAAAAAGCAGTAGGCATACAACCAACCAACCCTTGCCACCACTCCAAAAAAAAACTCGAAACCAAACACCATCTCCTGCTTTCTAAAAGCTTTGCAAGTCTTATGCAGGATTTAATTTATGTAAAGATATTTCACATTTCAATTTAATAATCTACTGTGTTTCAAGAGTTCACATTTGTCTTAAAGTTCTAAGTGCTACCTACAGAAATGAGAGCCATGGTTTTATTAAGGCACAAATGCTCACGATTGGAATGGGAAGGCTAGAAACGAACCAAAGTCTTGAGAAACAGACTGTGAATAAAAAACCACCCTCCCAGTCAGTTGGAGAGGGTCTTTTGTATGTGTGCCTCACCTGACTTTAAAATGCTGTCATTTAAAAACGTGAACCATAATAATTAGGGAAATGTAAAAGCATTTCTTTCCTGACATCTTTTTCCCCCGTTAAGAGTAGCACACATACCTTGTTATTGAAATAATGCTTGCAAATGTTGAATTGAATAGAAAGAATTATCTATTCACCTATTTAAAAGTGGCCCTGAAGATTTAGTTTGGGGTATAAAAAACACTTAAAGAAGCAAATGAACTCTACAAAAACAGATCACAGAAAAAGAACTTTGGCAGCTGCTAGGCTAAGCACTTGTGCTGTAGTTTTCTGGACTGAATCCCTGGAGTTCTGCAAACAAAAGCAACAGGATAATCAACTTTCACAGTCACCTAATACTTTGCTTTACCCTGCTGCCTCTACTCCTCCTGCCATGTCCTAGGGCCATATAAACAGGAGGACATGGCCTCATAATTTAGCAGTTTTAAACACAGAAGAAAAAAATAGGATGGTTTTGACCTCAGAAATAGCCCTAAATATCTGCTTATTTCTTTCATTTCATTCTGAAGCTGAGCGTATTGTGGAAGTGACGTGTGACAGCCACCTTTTCATTTAGCATCTTCTCTGCACCAATCCATGCAAGGGTATTGGCAGGTGACCAAGCTGTACAATGCGCTTCCTTCCCCAGCAGTGAGATTCGATGGGTCTGAATGAACTGACAGTAACAGCAGAGGGGAGAGATGAGCCCCTGGGCAGGTATGCCTTGTGCTAGCTTGCAACCATCACAACTCAAGAGGCATATCCTTTGCTAAGGGGATTTCCTCAATCTAATTAAGACTAATTTGGCCTAGCTAAATTGTATAGATCATTGTATAGATATATACGGCAAATTATACATCTTGGTCATAAGGAGTAAAAATATTTTCAGCGGAATAATGCAACAATGCACGTTTTCTGTAATCTTATTTACATCCTGAAAAAAAACATTACAACTTGATGAAGTCTGAATGGTGCCTTTTAAACAGCCTTTCTGACCTTTCTCTGCGTTCTCACACTGCAACACAGGGGGCTAGGAACAGCTGATGAGTTCCGTTCAATCCATGTTTATGGTGCAGGGTTTGATCTTGTGCTGCTCTTAACACATTCCCATTCTTCAGCCATGGGGATTACAGGTATCAACCGCTAAATGTAAAACTTTTTAGTTTCTCTTCAGCTCTGTAGGCTATATATTTTTAAAGCCCATAAATAAGAAAATGGGGCAGCGGACCAACTGCCACTGTCATGATGAAGAGGTTTGCATTTACACCACAACACTGACACACAAACCTAAAGGAGTGATAATTGCTGTAAAATTTACCACCCCTCATTCTTAGCACCTGGTGCTTAAAGCAGAAAAGCTAGCACAAGAACTGCAGTTTCATAGTGGAGGGTGAAAAGGCTGTCAGATAAAGGGAAACAACAGCATTTATTAGTACAAAAATTATGCAAATATATAAAAGCAGATAATATTTCAGGTAAAAAAATATTTTGGTTTATTTGCCACTGGCTTCTTGGTTTGAAAAATGAATATAAGTCTCAGATTTGCATTCCTCCTAGAAAACAATACTTTCTAGGAAAAATAGGCATTTTTGAAACTCAGTGTTAGATCAGCCCTTTTCAGTAATAAGACAATTAAGTGCCTAACATGCTGCTGTGTCTCTCAGAAAATTAAGTGTAAGCACTAGCATTGGATGCAGCTTGTGTAGGATCTCATTTCTTTACAAACAGGTAAAATACAAGAGGAACAGGAAGCACTAAAGGGGAAAAAGGTAAAAAAACCCTGCAGGCAGAAAATAAATATTATTTCAGTGGATCCTGTGGTCTTGGGTAGCTCAGTAAGCTGTTTGTGGCTTGCTGGGGCTGCATTCAGTTCTCCTCTCTGAAGGCTACTTGCACACTGTCACCAATTAGTATTGTGGTCTGGAGCTCAGCAAGCTGCTAAGTGTCTTTTGAGCTACCATTCCATAACCTTTCAAAAACTGACCTTTTCATTATCATTTTACATCACTCTGCGTGTATGAGAGAAAAACAGTCTTTTTAATGTCATGCTTATTTCCACTGGCTTTTAAGCTTCTTGTCAAAGCATACTGACTTATTGTACATTGAGAAAGAACGAACTCACCTTTCAAATATATTCAAAACAAAACATTTCATTCTCTTTTGCAGGATGGGTATAACGCCACATCATGTTCATCACCACACAGGGCATGGAAGTGATTGCTAATAGTGGCATACAAGCACCTCATATTCAGGTCTAGAAGCAAATGTTGGTTCCTCTCTGAAAGAATTGCAACAAGCCCCCTTCTCAGAGTTGGCAGGAAATCCTGGGTGCCTTCACAGGGAATTGTTTCTCATAATAGTTGTTGGCATTCTAAGGCTTAGCTGCTGGTGGGCTCTATAATTCCCTTAGAGTGCATTGGGTTTCTTAAAATGTATCAGCAATAATCTTGTAAAAATTCTTGTGGAATCATGAGTCAGTTGTTGGTGAAACAGCATACTAAACAAAAGTTTAGTGTCAATTTCTGTGTCTCTATTGTCAAGAACAAATGTCTTTGACAACATTCTTAAGATTGAAGCAAAAAACAGTGGCTCCCTCTGCATGGTTCTGTAAAAAGTTGTGTCCAGTGGATCCAGATAAATTGACACTAGTTGTTGGTTTCTGGTGGTTTCAGACTGCCACATGATTTGAATTTGTCCTTTACTATTGCTGCAGAAGACTTCAAAAGTGAAAGTTAGTTGTGGAAATGTGAAAGTTGCAGTGTTAATCCTAAGCTGTCAAAAGAGCTGCATTAGTACCTCTAGAATCTTGATAATGTCTAAAATGTGGCATAGTACCCCCCCAGACACACACACAAATATAACCTTCATTTTCCTTTTTTACAAAACATGGAAAAAACCTCTATGATGCATTAAACTTCAAGATCCAAGCTTTGGAAGAGGGTATATACTAGCAAATCATGTACAAAGCAGCACACAAAACCCTCACAGCAAGTGCTAGTTTTCACACATACAACGGTTGTAGACAAGTGACCTTTTTAACCCATATTTTAGATATGATTTGGATGACCTTTTGTTTTGTGTGTTGAGTACTTATGCATATGGTGTCATATCTATCCTGCACATGAAACTTCTTAGGCATAATCACAAATACTGAAATAAGTGCCAAAATAAAAAAAAGCAAACAACAGAAGCCTTAAATTATTAATTACCCAATAGCATTGTAAATTGAAGAAAAGATACAAGTGACTGTCCACCTAAACATCTTGATATCAAAGCACACATGTCACTACCCAGACCAAGACCTGGATACATAGATCAGTTTGAAATCTTACATTTCAGTGCAAACATTACCCTAACAAGTAAACTTTGTACAAGTGAAGGACATGGAGAATGAGCAGATAAGGGATATTACATAAATGTTACTTAGATAGTCCTCATAAAATTATTTTCTTTGTAGGTATAAAACTTTTAAATACAAAACATTTCTCATAGCACAAGATCCTTTTACTACCAATCGTTTTAAATACCTCTTGCCTTCCTAAAAGAGGTTCAGAAAACTTTATTCAAAATTATTTGTGCTTCCACCTTTCCCATCTTGTTGAAGTCACCATCCTTTCATAGCAGTGAATTTCTAGAGGTCACTTCAAAAGAGTGAGCAATCTGTGGGTATCTCCTATCTCGCTTTAACATCTTTGGTTTTTAAGTTCACATTCCACATATTTGCTCTTGGGATAGAGTCTTATGATCCTAAAAATGCTCTGATGGCCAACCTGTCAAATCTTATGAAAGGGCTCCCCATCATAAAGTTGACCTTTGCTGATATGAATTTCCTCTCTCTCCCTCCCTCTGCCTGCCCCCCTGCGCCCTGCCCCCTGAAGATCTTATTTCTCACAGACTTCTACAGACTATCTTCATTACCTCCTCGACACTGGGTTCTGGTGCATGCGCTCTCTCTCATTTCTTTGATTTGTAGAACTACGTGACTTCCACATCAGCTGACCAATTTGCTTTTTATTTTTCCACATCCTCTTCCGATATTGCTTTATCTTTTAACTGTTTCCTTCACTTGCTTGTCCCACATGCTGAAGACCACATGCCTAGATGGGTCACACTACTTGTCAAAAGATCTGCCTTTAGGTCCTCTTCCTAGGCATATGTCAAGAAATCGGTAGTAACCATGAAATGTGTGGGTTTTTCCCCACTCTCCCACCTCATATTCTCAAACTTGTCTAGTGTCTGCTTCCAGCTATGTCTCTGGTACTTGAATCTTGTTTTTACAGATTCCACAAGTTTTCACGGCAACACTTAACATATAAACAAATACTGTCAAGCACCTGCTTGAGGGTAATATTAATTCTTCACCTTCTCCACAGATGTGGGTTGTTTTTTTCATTATCTCCTCCACTATTAAGAGCACCTCAAACCCTGCATCAATAGCCATGTTTTTAGAGAAAAAGATAACTTTGCTTCCATCAGCCCTCTCTTGCCTCTTCACTGCAAGCAAAGAATAGTCACATATCCACTTAACTCCAAGAACAAGTTCTCTCTGCCACTAGATCTAAACAATAGGTTAAAAAAATGTCTTTCTCCACAATGAAGTTAAATCTCAGTGGATGAGCCTAAATAAAATACAAGTAGCATGCAAAGTCATGATTCATTGTTCTGTCTTTTTTTATTTGTTTTAGATCAGAAAAAGATTCAGCAATTCTTTATAATCTTGAAATAGTGAATATTCTCTGTGTATATCCACCAAATAATAATTTTACAGCCACATGCAGAACAAAACAGCTTTATCTTAGACAGCAGGACAAAGCAAGCCTGATATTACCACCTCCTATTAGCTCTGCCCCTAGACCAGTCACACTCAGAAATGGGTTTGTTTCCAAGCCATCTTGTTTCTGACTCAATGGTCCCCTTCAATTAGAAAGGCTCTTCAAAGCTTAAAGACAAGAACACCTCAATGCAGTGACACTTTCGTAGCATCCCCGTTTGCTATAGTCATTTCCTTTATGACAGTTTTGAAGCTGGGGAAGAGGGTAACTGCAGAGAATTCTGATAGAAAGTTAGGAATCAGAAGTGATAGTCATAAGTTTTGATGGCATTTATAAATTTGTTTATTTACTGGGGAATCATAGTGGAGCAGCAATTGTTGGAAAAAAACCCAAACACCAAAACCATTATGGTTGCAAAAGCAAGAATCAACTTTTTGATCTCATGTTCCATTATAAACAATTGTCTTAGTAGATTCCCCTTGTCCAAAATCATCTCATTTCTTCTGTTCAGACCTCTTTCAAGTTCCTCACACTTTTCTTTTTCCTTGCCCCTCCGCCTCCCGTCAGCAGCATGTACCTCCACTTTTTATGTTTAGCAGCCCATGCCATTGCTCTGTTGAATGCCAGGTGCGCTCTATATACTCAAATATTTGAGAGATACTCTTTAATTCAGGGTTTGTTTGCTTCGGTGGTTTTTGGGGGCAGCGGCACAAGTAAAACAGCAGGACAAAACATTAGGATTTCAGCAGAGTCACTGTTCTGTTGTAGTAAGTTTTACTTTACTCACCTCTGCATCTTGCCTAAGGCTGTGCAATTTTAATCTAGATGTGCATTAGTGCCCTTGAAGCATAAAGATACCTGGAAATGTTAAGCAGCAGGCTAAGGAAGTGAGACATTGAGTTGTTTGATATGCTTCTCAAGTAAGGAGCAGTGAACCATCTGGGGGACAAGCTACCGATAGACAGTCTTCTGCTCTTTATCATTACCTATGAGTCCAGATGCTAGAGTTATTTAGTCTAATTCTACTTTGGCACCAGCAATTTCATTTTATATGGTGCTTCAGGCTATTAAAGCTTCAGAGGAACATACTGCTACTATGCACCTGGAATATCTAAATGGGAGTAGCGGATTGTTTTTCTTGAATAGAGGATTTACGTTGTTTATAAGGCACTATATGACTCCTGAGCTACTTCTGGGCAAGCCCACCACCACTTCACCTTTTGCTCAACAGCAGAAGCAAACCCACAGTTAAATCCTTAGATGTAATGGAATTACTGAAGAAGTTTCTGTGGAATTCATCATTGAACACAGAATTTCATTCTCCCAGAAGTCAGTATAAATAGATACCATGGAAAACTTTACAATGTCTAGTTGTAAGAATTACTTTGAGGGATTATCGAAAAGCAAGCAGTACTGGATATTTGGTAAAAATATGCTAGCATAGGTCAGATGTATTTCTACATGGCTGAAACTGCTAACGATATTTTGGTGGAAGGTTTCCTTCTAACAGTAATTAGGATAAACTTCCTCTTACGGACTATGAAAACTTCACGTTTAACCCAGAACTTTCAAATACAAAAGTGTTTGTTGTGGGTGGAATGGGAAGGGAAAACAATTTGTAGAGGTCTCCTTGTAGAAACATTTTTTCCACTGCGAAACTGAGTATCTACAACAATATACACTCATACTGAGGATTTCTACTGTAGTGAAACTCTAGTTGTGTATTTAGGTAGCTTCACATGATGAGTTGCTAACAGATCCAGAATATACACAGAGCCAATACTTTTTCCTCTATGACTCACCAGATTTCTGCAGAATGGAGCCCAGAACAGAGAACTGGAGTGAAGACACAGCATAGGCTTCACCCATGGAGTAGGTTACAATGGACTGTTTTTTGAAGGACTTAAACTGCTAAGTGCTACAGTCCCCAAGAAGGTGACTTGTGCCCAAAACAAAGCAGTCGACAATTGTGGTGATCATGGACATTACACGGAAGGACAGAATAGATCCCATATGTTCACAAGTACCACTTATGACTTGCTTTCAAGAGAATGTAAGGCTGGCTCTTGCCGAGATGTTACATGTCACTGAATTTAGAGATTAAAAAGGAGAAAAATAACACAAAGGATTTAGATTTCTTGACCTTAAGCAAATTCATAAGCTATCTTTATGGTGCCTTTTATTCAGGCATTCTGTCATGGCCACCCATACTGTTATTCATAGTTCAATTCATTCAGAATTTAAAACTGTCTTAAAGCCCCTGATATTCCCATATCCGTTTTGTAGATACCGTTCCTTTTATTGATACACACAAGGAAAGCATTTACATTATGAAAAAATCTGTATGCTACAAATGAAACATGCTCATGTACACGTGCAAGACTTGTAAAAACTATAAATACATTGCATTAATAACAATCCAGTATTAAATTCTGCATTTTTCCTTGTGGAAAAAAATAAAAAGCAAGCAGATGGCATTTATTTGCAAGCTTGGATTAAAATATTCCCCCACCTCAGTTACTGTCTTGCTCATCTATGGAGCCCTTTTTCTGGTGAGTGACAAAGATCCCAGAAAAGGGGTAGGAATACTTTCTGCTAAGGCTTCTGCACATTACGCCCTGCACAACCAAGTGTATTGCTCTGCTCTAGTCTCCTGAAAATTCCCAGTATTCTTATTAGCAGCAGTATATGTTTTATGCTGACTTTCACAGTATCTTAATGAAAAGAATTATATTAAAGCAAAACTTGTTAAACATGAAGAAGAGCTGTTCTCCAGGATTAAACAATTCCTGTTTGTTTGCTTAGCCCATTTGCCACTTAAACCCTGGTACCTCATTTATGCCTCAGGAAAACTAAGTATTTGGTAATTTATTTCTAAAAAAGGATATTAGAGCTCTTCTAGTTGTGAGGTATCATATATATGCTGGGTTAAAAAAAATAATTGGGGAGGCCTACTATGAAAATTACAAGTGGCTCTAGGACATATTGCATGTTTCAATAGATTTCATTGTATGGATGTGCTGTAGAAGAAGAGATTTCTGAGTTCTTGGGAAGTAAACTGTGGATACTATAGTCAGGATCAACCCAAATACAGGGTCTGGGTTAAGACTGTGAGCTATTCGCTGAGATCCAAGTGATAAATATAGTTTCTCTGAAGGAGAAAATGACTATTCTTGCAGGTTTTCCCTTTTTCAGGGCAGTATGTGAATTTCCAGTTTCTATACTTGCAAGTCAGACAGACTCAGCTGTTTTCAATAAGCATCTAAGGAAACCTGATTTCAGTGATCTGGCCATCAATAAATGAAATATAATGTGCTCCAAAAGAAATTCAGAAGAAATGCAACTATGAAAATACAGGCACAATTTACAGTATTAGTAAACTAGATCTGAGCAACCAGATTTTCATGACAGAGGGACTCAGTACAAGAGGTGGACCTCAGTTTGGTATGCTGATATCATTAAAATCACTTATTGTCAACACCAAGTATATAATTCTGTATAACTCCAAATACAATGAGCTTTTTAACTATGAAGAGGTTTTACTGAAGAAAGCGCTCAGTTTTGTCCTGACTCCAGCTAAGAGCTTACAGCCCTCCAGGAGAGAGAAGGCGGGGGGGGTGGGGGGGGAGAGAATCTGAGCTAGTTTTTCTTGCCAGATAGTCATAAAATAGAACTAAGATGGAAGAATTATTAGTTCCCACCCTACTAGCTACCTATGTAGAATTGTTCCCTATGCCACATTATGTAGTGTTACCCAGACTTATTTTAAGTGTTCAGCTCAATTTCAGCCATGAAACTGCAGCTAACAAATAATCTCCTTCGGTTTATTTTTATCACATTCTCAAGTATGCATTAAAATTAGCATAATTGATGGAGTAATTACAGACGTCAGCACAGCTCTGAATGCAGGGTTTGCTAGTTTACATGTGCTTCATGCTGGTTGGATCTTAGAATAGGATTTTTTTCCTGAAAGCTTTCTGCCAACAGGACATTGGTTTATTTTAAAGACATTTTTAATTCCTGAATTATTGTGCAGCAGGTTACAAGATGTTTTAATGGCTTTTAGTTACATTCATAGTCTCCTGCATAATACGATTCAAAACGAAAACCAGGTAAGGACACAATTCAGCCTGCTCCCATTCCATCTGTCCATTTTTGTATATAAAATTGATTCCAGTTATGAAAGTAGTGTCTCCCTATGCTGCTTTTGTAAAAATCCATCTGCACAGAGCAGGACCACCTCAACAAGCACAGCCATTTCCAATTGCCTGCACAGGTGTCAAAGCTTAAGCATCTGCCATTAAGAAAACATTTCTCTGTAAGCCATGGCATTAGCCAGGAAGGAAGAAAGGCATAGGCTCAATCCAGCTCTAAACAGACTGACAGTCTTCCACTTCCTTTTCACATATGCCTTGTGTCATTAAGATTCTAGGAACCAGCACTGAAATTCAGTTTGAGCTGTTAAAATGACCAGGGGAAATGAAGTTAATGAAGAACACTCCTACATGCCATACCAGTGAGTTTGTATTCTTTCATTTATGTCCTGATGGACCTGAAGTGACAATTACCCTGCTTCAAAGATGACACTAGTTACAATAATCTTTCCTCACAGCTTAATGTTTATTATATTAACAACATAATTAAGGCTAGTGCTCATTTTACAGTCAGGTTTTGGACCATACAAAGTCCATGGTTAAACCTAATTTCATGAATGGGATGTTCTTACACTCTCATCCATTCAAGTAAGAGAAATGCTTTATACTGTCCCCCTGTGCTATCCAACAACTGTTGCTGCCCTCAAACTAAGGTACCACATTCATGAAGCCAAGTACTAACTCGTACGTGAATGTTAAAGTGGTTGCATGCTTTTAAACCTATTGTAATTAGCACCTTTTTTGCCACTATAACAATAGTTCCCATTATTCTCTTCCCTTTGTACACACACAGAAACCACACACAGGTGTTAGTCCTAGCTCTACAAATCTGCTTGATTTCACAAGGCTCAAGGAATAAGTGGATTCTGAAAAATTAACACTAGTGGAATACTGCCTCAAATGAATTTTCTTTCAGATACTCTGCTGAATATTATATAGTTATACAATGAATGGTCTGTTCCAAATTTATGACAAAGCCAGCCTAACTTCTCACAGTGAATTCATTTACAGAACTTTTTCTCTATCCTCAGATTAAGTAGAAAGCTGATTGTAAAAATGTCAGAACAAACTATAAAACAATCATTTTCCTAAAGAGCAAGCTAAAGCAAAGGTGGAGCTGGGAATAACTGAAAAGGCAAAGTGTATGTGTCCCCACTTTGAAGGGTCATCAGTTAATGACATAGGCTCAGAACTATCCCTCATTTCATACACAGCAGAGCTGTAGGATCTTGGTGTGCTTGAAGGTAGCTGCACTAACGGACGATGTTAGTCAAGGGTGATATACAAGAGTAGTGCAATGGCAAAGAAGAGATCTTGATCTCCATACTTACATACAGACATTTTAGACAATTAGAATAGCTCTTAATGAGAATTAAGGGAAGACTTCCATCTCTTTAAACTGTTTATTCAATGAAAGATGCTCCATAAGTCCAAAATTCTTAACTTGTATGTTCCGAAAGGGAAGTTTTGTGTCTGTACAGGTATTTGTCGGGCCCGAGTTTACGGCTTTACATTCAAAAGTTTTGAAGAAATGCCTTCTGTTTCAGCATAATTTGTACAAATGTTAAAAATACATTTTAAAAGATGGTACCTGATGTTGATTTCTGACATATAAACCAAGCAAAAGAATTTATTTGTGTCTGCAGTTTGGCACAATTCCATTATCATTTTCCATTTAATTCTTTCAAATGTTCCTCTACTGCATTTCATCTACTTTATAGATCTCCTCTCTCTCAGCTTCCTTTTTCATGAATCCGTTACAAAAGATACTTTACCTGTTTTATACTTCAAAATACCTTTGTTTCAAAGAGAGAGGATAAAAGAGGATAAAAACATCAGAAGCAAGCCTTGATAACGAGGCAGACTTTGAAGCTTTGATATAAATACAGCACAATGCTTTCTAACAGATTTTTAATTTAAGCTCTTACATTAAAACAGAATAATTACTAGACCCGCTGGCAATACAGGAGAACACATGGCTTAGGTGCATATCTATAGAATGCCTCCATGGTACTGTTTACTTCCCTGCTTCTTTTACTTTAATAACATTTCAGCTACATCATGGTTCTGGCCACTGCTACCTGTAAAAAGCTTTTTGAAAATGTCATCAGTCCATACAGAACTGAATTGGTCAAGCAGTATAAGTTATATCAAGAAGTACACTTTGGATATATGTTTGGATATACATTGGAGCTGCATTTGAGTATAGTTTAACAAGTATTTCTCAAGTGTGTAAGTGACAGATTTACGCTGAAGTTCTTAAAGATCAGGAATTCTAGTGCAAAAGTACTCCCCCACTAGCATACGTTTATATAAGAGCAAAGCCCCTTTTGGCATCCGTGTCCTCACCTGACAGTTAGTGATATAGAGTCTAAGTGTGATTTGCTGCCAGTAGTTATTAGGAAAACATCACATTTCTCTTGGTAACAAGAATTAAGAGCGTGGGTCATACAGGTTATGAGTTTGTAATAGCACTCAAAGGTAATTATAAACTTAGGTTACCTTGGATTACTTTAGAATTAAAGTATTAATTAATTCACACATAAGGTACTATTTTCAGATGAATCATGATCATTTGGGTGGTAAAGTCATCTGACCAACAAAAAGAAAAAGAAAGCATGACATGAGAAAAATGGGAATGTGGTCCACAAAGAGCTTATGACATGCTGAATTAGGACCTCCACTATGGTCCATTAACCTCAGTAAGCCAAGTGACTGCATGTTTAAATTGACTCTGAATCAGGGAGACTTGAAATGCAATGTAATTGATTAGGAATTAATAAATTATAACACCCAGTTAACCTGTAAGGAGGGCCTTAGCTCTTTAGGAGACTGAGTCATAAGAAGCTAGATCTAATTTCAACAAGCATGGGTACCTATCAGGTTAGTTCATCTTGATTCACTGTATTTCTGACTCAAGAAGATAAGTCAGTAAAAGTCCTAGTTCATTTTAAAATATCAATCCTACTTATTTCCTGCTACTTTTTAAAATCATGAATGTATTTTGAAATAGACATTCTCAAAAATCTGTATCACTAACATAATCAAATGAGATTTAGGCTTACCAGTGTAGCAATGCCAGTTAAGTTTGAGGAGACGAGTGCGTAGGCGAATAAGTAAATTAAGTTTACTCTGTGTTAAATGAAAATAGGAAGTGTGAAATGAGCTGTATTAAGAGTCAAAGTGAAGTATACTCACTTCATCTACAATTTCTTTACAGTTATATGTATAGTCAAAACTCATAATTCATGTGTGTAATTATAGTTGGCAAATACTAGTATAAGCCAATATTCTGTATAACTATCTTCCCATCTGCAATTCTGGATGTGAACTAGGAAAAATGCCTGAGAATAGCATGTACAAGTTGGAGGTTACAGCATCAAATAACGAGCATGACAAAGTGAAAGCACTGAAGATTTGATTGAGTGACAACCACTGACAAAACTTTGGAAGAAGAAAGGGATGCGGAAACAAGGAGACAAGAAAAAGCAAAAGTATTCTTAATCACTTCCACTATGTATAAACTGATATAAGGCTTAAAAATAACCAACACGCTGTCACCTCACACTTCCAAATACAACTTCTCAAAGCAGTTTCTAATGTGCGTTTCTGACAGCCACAAATCAGAGAGATCTGCTATTTGGCATTAAATTGTAGAAACCAAATTTTATACTGCCAGCATAAATGTACCAAAAGTAGCGAGAGTTTGAAGGCAATATGTCAAGTTGTCCACACAGTACTCTAGACTGAATATTTTTTCAAGATGTGTGTCACAGACAACAGGAAAATAGTTTAAAGGAATATAGCCCTTTTAGTGAAATGCTTCAATGTAATTACAAATTTGTTATCCATTGCAGTGGATTACCTGGTGGTCTAGCACACCTTCAATGGACAGATTTTTCAACTTATTTTTTAATCTCCATAATAGGTCAGTGCCCTACCCATCAATTTTACTCTCCCTTCCAGATAAATGAGGCAATGACCCTATTAACTGTTTCCTTGAGCAGCTTGTGATGGCACAGTGCTCACTTTGCAGAGCATGTTACAAATACAGTAATGATACAGCCTGACAAGCCGCTTGACTGCGCGTTATTTAATGCTCAGAGGGCCACTAAGTGTGCAGTGAAATTTGTGCTCATAAGATAAACTGGGCAGCGTTGACAATTGCTTCGTTCAGTGGGTAGAATTCTCAGAGGAGGTTACCTAAATCATCTCTAAGCTGATGGCCCAGCAGTATGGGCAAAGGAGAAAAGGACAGAAGCAGGGAGGGCATGTGGGATAACACAGGGGCTCAGAGCAGTCTTGAGTCAGACATGTTAGGTAAATTCTGAAATCTAAATGTGTTTGAGGGAGGTATTCTGGGGTGCTTATAAAATTCTTGAGACACAGACAGGAAAAGTCTCAAAAAACAATTTTCACCTTAGCTCTATCAAACTATTTCAAGTTTAGCTTAATGAGGATCACAGACCCAGCTTATCACTGACAACACCGTAGGAATCAAAACTGGCAATATTTCTTATTCCAAATGTTATTACTATGCTTCAGTCAGCTTTCAGGTCAATTTAGAACAGCTGAAGCACATTCAGCATATCTCCCTTGCAAAAAAAAAAATTGAGATTGTTGCTTTACAATGGTCATTTTTCCACCACATCACTACAGTCACAATTATACATACGTACCCTGGGCACATATCAGTTAAACAGCTTGAGGCTGTTGGTGCAGAAGGCAGACAGGAATGAGGCTGGCCTTTAATAGCATCTGTGAGAGCTTCACAGTGTTGTCAGGAATAAGAGACATTAAACACCTGGCTGGAAAATACAGAGCCATTACTTGCATCATTTGGTTGTTTCACCTTTTCTTTTGCTACTCTGAGAAAAGATTTTTTTTTAATTTTTTTTTTTTAAAGAACAGCTATGATGAATCCTGAAATAGCAACAACAACAAAAAGAATATGGCTAGCATGTCTGGGATATTTGCCATAAATGAAGCAACAGCTGTGGAATACCCCAGGATTGGTTCCACTTGTTCTTTGATAACTGCTGTTTGAAGAAGTCAGAAAGAGCAGAGAATATGGATAACAAGAGTGAAG
>JAVJGI010000037.1:5453094-5523170 GCA_035590275.1 Ibycter americanus | reverse complement strand
TTATGAATCAGGCACAAAAGGAGGAGTGCATACATCTTTGCAGTGCAAACTGAAGTACTTTAAAGGGCTGCTTTCATGATCCATGTATCTGTAGCATTTAGTTTTAAGCAACGTGATATGTTTCATGGTATTCTTGACATTTTACTCCAAGATAAAGTATTTTCAGGAACATTGACCTATACAAAATAAAAACAGCTGCCTGCATTTAGGCATGTTTCAACCATCTTGCAAATAGTTGGTAGATAATAAAAAGTAATAAAGATGACTGTCAGAAGCTACATTGCAATATCTGTGTTGTGTGTTTGCATTACAATGTTTGCCAAGAAGAATTGATTAATTTTAGGTCATACTGCACTTTAATTTAGTATTTATATTAGGAATAAATTATTGTGGAATTTTAATGCGTGGACTGCTTTAAGTATATTTTCATTCACGTATCAGAGAGTACAAGTGCAGAAAATAGTACATTTATCCATTCTTATGACCTTAAGAACATAATCTCCTTCCAGTTGTAAGCTGTTTTGTTCTATTTTGTTTATTATTTGACATAGTACTTTGGTTTTGTACATTGGGTTACACCATTTGCTGGCAGAAGTTGAGCCTGACATAATTTCAGCAATTCTAGGCTTTTACTGGTGTTGTAGTAAATGCTATGTTTATTGTCCAAACTATGAAAATTACAATGCATCTTCAAGTAAAATTATGCTTTCTTTCTCAAAAGCTGGTTAAGAGTTACTCTAAAATCATCCTATTTTAAATGCAGTGCCTCTGTAGCGTACTTCCAAAGTCCTTTTAAAACATTAACTAATGATTCATTTCACATTTCATCAAGCTTTGCATTTCATGTATTTTTATACATTTGGAACCTGGCCTTCCTTACTTGGCCACAGTAAACAGGACAGCGTCAGTCCTATTGCAGTGCAGACCCACGTACCGAGACCAGACTGAAATGGACTCCCTGCATTTGTTTAATACTCTAAGGGTTTCGCACAACTATTCTGCCTTTCTGGCGCAGAAACCTCGCTCCCCAGCTCTTCACCCGGGTGGGCCTTGCTTTGGCCTGCCCGCAGGAATCGGGTCACCCCTAATGTCTCTGGCCCCGTCCTGAGGAGGAGGCAGGCAAGGGTCCAGGGAGGACCCTCAAGTCACGCAGATCTGAGATTACCTACTTAGAGGAGAGCGCTGAACCATGAAAAGGTCAACGTGCTCAGCCTCCGAAAGAGGGGGAAAAAAAAGGAAGAAGTGTCTCAGCCTTGCTAGCACAGGCTCCCGCTCCAGAGAGATTATCTGGCCCCCCAGTCAGGACAGCACTGGGAATGGACTGGCTCTTAAAATGCTCCCCCCAGTAGCTTTATGCACCTGCACGTGTTCACTCATGCGAGAATTTGAAGTGATCTGCCATACATGAGTATGATAGCACTGCATTGCATTTCTTCACCCATACAAGGAAGCTAAAATACTAGGTAGTGTATTGTTTTTGACCTTGGCAGCATTTGAAATAGTCTCCTGATACTAACAGCCAGTTCTGGTCTATTGTGTCCAGCAATAATGAGCACTACCTTAAAAGAGCACATATCGATTTCACTGCCAGTTGTCAGCCCTTACTTATTCATTTCACAGCACTACAATAAGATCAACAGCGCTATAACCATGCCACCCTGATCATTGAAATATGCACTGTGATATAATGCAGGGACACACTTTGCATTTAAGCAATGGCCTAGTGAAAAAAACCCAACAAAAACCCAAATAAAAAAACCCCACACCACCAAAACACACACTACAGAAACAATTTTTTCCTATGAGATTGATGGCAATATCAAGTGGGAAAAGAATAACTGGTTTTGCTTTGGTTTTATGTGAAAAACATTATAAACTTAAAATATCACCGATGCTGTTAATTCAAATGAATTCAGAAATTAAAAAGTATAATAATTTACCTATATAAAAAATGAAAATACCAGCAAGATCATTAGAAACTATTTTTTACTTTATTATTTTCTCCATAGGGCATGCATTAATCATATCTATGCACTATGGGTGGGTTTGGCTCACTCTAATAATAGACCAATTATTATGAAAGTCAGGGAGTATAAACAATCATGAACACATTAAAAAGTATTTTAAAAAAACCAAACCCAACAGTGATAGAGTGGTTTTCCAACTTCAGTACTGATATTTTCCCTAATGCCATTAACTGTTGCTCAATTTATATATAGGAATATAAAAAAGCTATTGGTTTTTCTAAAGACAGAAAAATCAGGATTAATGCATTTAATTTCAATATAGAATACTGTCCTTTTTATATCAAACCATTAACAGCATTTCCTAAGCAATGCAATATTGCTGTCCACAGGAAGTCTTGCCAAAAAGTGAAAAAAGCTTGTAAGAACTGAAAACACTTGGTGATAACTCCCTTGTGTCTTTCTCGGCTTTAGCTTCATGATTAAGTTAACTCAGAGGTTACACCTTTGAGTCTGATAGTCTTCAGCAGATTTGGGTTTTCATGAAGTTCTTTGATCACCTTCTGAATCCATCTAAATTTTTGCATCTCACACATTAAACAATACAGGGACCAGAATTTTAAAACGTTGGTGAAAAAAACACCTTCCTTCTGCTTGTTTAAATTTCATTGCTTGATGTTTTCATTTTTGAATGCCACCAGCCTGCAAGGATGTTATTACAGTTTATGAAAGAGTGGACAGTTATCCTCAACTCACTTGCTCTGTCACTCATAGTTTTCCAGCCAAGTCCTGCATCTCCCATTGTCTCATTCCCAGGCTGCTCCATATCTTTGGTCTTTGCCCTTTTTACACCCATTCCAACATTACTGGGTTTTTGTCTTTTGATATATGTCAGGATGAGATGTTGAGATGTACAACTAAAATATACATAGACGTAAGAAAATAGTTCACTACTGCTATCGGTGTCCAGTCCTGTCCTCCCCCCCCCGCAACTATCATAAATGACATTGTCAATGAAGATTGACTTAGTTAAGTATCAGTAGATTTTTCAGACAAAAATCTTAGAAGGAATTGTCAGCCAATCCACAAGACCAGAAGACTACCTAATGTTTCGGAGAGAGACACGTATTTAAAAAGAAAATCCCTTAACTCTGTGATCTAAGGATCACTTTATACCATATGCAAATACAAACCCTGTGTCTATTGTCACACCGTGAGCAACAGTGTGCTAGCAAAAAGGCATTCCCATGTGGATGTAATGCCACAAACAGGCAAGACAGAAGGTCTTGCGCCAAATTGGACTCTTTTTTTAATCCTAAAGTACAGCTGAAGAGTGTTTTGTATCAAATCATTGCCATCTTAAAATGAGTATCTGACACTGGAAACAAAACAAAGGCAAGACTAGAGAATTAGAAGCAAGGGTGTTTATGTTGCCCAAGCTCAGGGGTGTAAGCTCCGTGACTCACCTTCCCACACCTCACACAGACCATAGTGAAACCCCCACCATCCAAGAGACCAAGGGGCTCTGAACTGTGACTGGCACAGAGAGGATGCTCAAAGAGCAGCTCAGCAGAGACAGGGATGATGGAGCCGTTATCACACCTAAAGTGACATCTGAGTGGTAGAGTCAGAAAGGCGAGGGCGACAGCTCCCCGGGACAGGCAAGTGGACTTGCTAGAATTAATCAGACGCAGATTAGATCAACAGTGGTGCCTTTTGACACGCTGGTCTTTTGTAGGTAGAGCATGTAAAGACCCCTCTCAAACACAGACCTCTCCTGTGCAAATGTTGGGAGATTAACATCTCTAGAACTGCCAAAAGCACAGAGTAGGAGAAAATGAAGAGTCATGAAGTTATCACACGGATTCATTAACCAACTGATTGGCGCTTTCCTATTGCTGCTGTCATGAAAAAGGACAGGAAGACAGATTCACATTTATCTTAAACTTCATAGCAGCAATTCTCAGGGAAAGTACATCTTCTCATCTCTGAAAGGTGTCTAGCACTAACGTATTTTGAAGATAGCGGGTGCTAACTGTGGAATGAGCATCTTTTATTGAACGAGCATCTTTTATTAAGTACAAACTAAGAAGAGTTGACATTTGCCATGGGGTTTTGTTATTTCCATTCTTAGTATAATTACAAACGCTAGAAGTGCAATCACTGAAGATCTAGGTATTAAGAAACAGGACCTAAAATCACAGATAAACCCTTAAAAAATAAAAAGGCACTTTGGATTTAAAGTTTTTTTTAAAAAAATAGTGGTGGAAAAGTAATATAAGACTAGGAGATTAAGGCATACTTTATATCATCTACTTACTGAGAAAAAATCATAGTTGTTAACAAAAACTAACTGTACCAGTGTTTTACACCAAAACTAAGATTACAAATCACTAAGATAAAGATCAGTCAGTAACGAACAGTTCCTGAGGCTAATCTCAGTATTCTAAAATATTAGAGTATTGCGACAAAGACAGCATTTACCAGTAAATCATCCATACGGTGCTCTGGACAACAAGCCGCCCTGTATGACATGCCTTTTCAGAGTGTGCTTCAGAAATGGAGCATTCCTATTTTTGTTTTTTTAGCTTCATAAAGCTTGAATTCTCTATACAGAATAGCCTAAAAATCTTCCCACTAGCACAAACGATAAGATTTTATAACTAGCACAAAAACTGGGGCATTGTTAAAATGTCAGCTACAGAGATACTACAGTCACATCGGTATCTACTGGTAGATTTCTTCTCCGTGGGTTGTAGAAATCCACACAGGCACGTTAAGAAATGTGGTTATTGATGAGAACTAGGTTCCGTGCTGTGATTTTCCCTGAATAGGAAGTGACATTTTAGAAAAAAAAGCAAGGACTGCCAGTAATTATACTTTTTACACGGCAAGATTATTCAGAGCCTCCAATTAACTGCAGGGTTGCATCTTACTAGATGCTGCGTGAAAGTACACACAGAAATGGCTTTTTTTTGAGTAGGTTAAAATCTGAACAGACAGTTGACTCAAGAAGCAGGAAAAAAGATGGAAAGAGTCTACTGTAGACAATTAAATATACACAGAAACATATGTGAAAATACTAAATGCATATGGAGAATGCTTACTAGAATTAACAAATGACGAAAAGGGCTCAACAAGAAACAAAGAGAAACAAAGCTGAGAATCACTGCTCTCCTCCCTGCCACTACCAACATGCAATTCTGCTTCATTTTATCTCCAAGGTAAATGAGTCAGTGTGTCAGGAGCAGATGCCACATGTGCTAGCATAGCAGGAACACTTGCTGCAACAAAGGAGAGGAGTAAACAAAGGGATTCGCCAGCAAACAGTACAATAGCTGTTTCTACAGCTGGCATTACCCCTCTTTCCCCCTCCAGGGCAGCCCCAGAACCCTTGGTTTTCTTGACAGCATGAGAGAAACTGCCATAGAGAACATTAAGTTTTGGGGCTACAGCTCACTCTTCTCGCAACCCTGGGAGCACCCAAGTCTGATACAGCAATAAGAGCAGCACTCCAAGTTACAAATAAGTAGCCTGATGTACAGTGTTGCTGAACAAAGAGTTCACTTTTCATGTTAGATACTTTCAGCAGTAAATGATGTGATTCAAGAGGGTCAAGGAAAGTTCTCTTTGAAAAGCCCAAGAAACGACTTGCTTGTTGTCATAACATTTGTTCTCTCTTTTTCTGCATTCCTCTCCATTCTGCATTGTGTCCCCATTAACAAGTTCACATACCTTAACAAAAAGTGCAAGAAACTGGCTCTACTGAATGTATTTTTAATGTCTTTGAAAGATTAAAAGCAATTATAAGGTATATTGGCATTTGGCTACAATTCTAGTAATCTCTTGCTTTATCTCTTTGCATGCAGTTCTATAGCGTGACTGTTTGGCACCAGCAGCTCACGGAGACTGGTGTGAACCCCGCACAGGTGTTTTCCAGTAGTTAATCTGCGACTGTGACCAACATCTCCCAACAGGAATCTATTCTAGTGCCAGTAAGACTATCCCTGAAGCTAATGTAAAGTCAATCTGGCCCAGCTTTACACCTTGGGATGTCCTCAGCAACACTGCTGAACCTTGTCCTTGGACTTAATTTTTTTCTCATGTTCACCATCGTGGCTTACAAAACCATTACGTTTTAACACAACTATGTATTCTTCACATCTCCAGCAAAAATAATTACTTCAAAAAGCACAGGTTAAGACCCGTGTCTCTCTGAAGTAAAACACTTTATCCTAAATCAATTCAAGCAATACTCTGTGAGATAAATTTATATGAAAGTTTGTCAGCTGTGTGATTTGAGCTATAGATTCTTAATAGAGAAGAGCTGAAACTCTTTATAAAGTGCAGGCAGAGGTTTTGAATGGCGAGAGAAGAGGTGACAGACAAGAAGAGTCATTTCTATTCTTTCAGTCTTCTATAATCATGCATTTTTCTGATAGTGAATGAGCTAGAAGTATATATCTCCTAATCAATCCATTACAGTGCTCAGTTTTTTCTGCATGATGCAGTCATTCTCTACATTATGCTATAAAAAAGTAGAATTTTCAGGCTTCAAGGAAGAATACTGGAATTTGAAGTTTTAAATTATTAGCTTAGAATATATCTCCTAAAACCCAAGGCTCCCTTTACCTGCTACCTCTTCTTAAGTATTCAAGCTGCCAACAAAATCAGGTCTATCTTGGCAATAATTGTATTTTGAAAACACACTTTGGGGAGTTTAGGAGTTCTTTTTACTTTTCTATCAGCCTTTGATTCTGCTGCAGAGATACATTCTATTTATTTTCTGAGGACAATGAACAAGGTTACTTTCCACTAAAGCAGAAATTTTCTTCTTATCACTGGAATTGATTGGCTTAGAAAGTATGCAGAGAAAATTATTCCTGCTCTGGCTTCCATTTTCAGAAGGACGTGTGCAGGCAATATAAGAAAAAGTTTTCAAAAGCAAACTGGAACATCGTTCTGGAATAAGACCATTTCTTTTTAAAAGTTACTTAATGGTCACCTTCAGTCAGATACTCTAAGAGAAAATATCTTTGCTCCTCACCATTGCCTGCCTAAATGCTGTCCACTAACTAGGTACAACCAATAATTCAGCAGCAAAACCAAAAGTAAACAAATCTTGATACTGAAGGTGAAGAAAATATAGTCCAGTGAAAACTCAAGTTGGGTGGAGAAAAAAAAAAAAAAAAAAAAAAAAAAGAGTTCTGTACATGGGCATGGTGGTTCTGAGAATTCCCTCCCATTAATACCTCTCTGTGACAATAAAGCCACAATTTAAGCCCACAATTACCATTTGACAGTATTTGAGGAACTTCAGTTATTATCTGTTCTCAGAGCTACTCCAGTACCCTCAGGCATTGTAGAATAAAAGGATAAATTTCTACTGCTGTCTCCTGGATGTATGCAGGCAGGGGGATCAGAGAGATGCTCTCTGCCACAAGTATTCTACAAGCGAAAGAATAAAAGAGGTTCTCCCAAGGTTACTGGGCTTACATTGATGTGGCTCTCAAAGTGAAACCTTGGGAAAGAATGAGATAATACTACAGTATAACACAAGAACTAAGTGAAGTCAGAAGATTTGTTTTTTTGGGCTCAGTAATCTCTCAGCACTCCCCTACACCTTTTCTCACTCCAGCAGCCCAACACTCCTGAAAGAAAGAGTATATCAGCTGTGGAAAGGTTCTGCTAACCTGGGAGAGTCTCCTGGTGAGATGACTACTTCCAACCCAGAACACCCTTGGATGTGGAGCAATCATGGAAAAACTAGAAATGGCTACAATAATAACAAATATTATGGTGGTAAGACAGCCTGTGGAGACCAGGTTCAGGCTGAAAGATCTTCAGGTTGGGTTTAAAGGTAGCCTTAAATATAGGAGTGTGTGATTTCAAGCTGCCTTCAAGGTAGTGACAGCACTGTATACTTCTCAGGAGCAGGCTAGCATACAGTTCTAGCTGTATAATATTTCGCTCTACTACAAACTTTGCAGTAAAAATGAAAATTTATGTGGCTTTACTCTGCAGCAATTCTTGTCTACCTAAATGAATATTTCAAGGGATGATTTGCCACGTTTGTGTTGCTCTTGCTTTTACTAATATTTCCCCCTCCCTTTCCCTGTCTTTGCTTGTCAACCTTTTTGTCTTCATGCTTTTTCTCTCTTCATCCCAGTTTCTCCTCTGCATTTGTCACTTGCAGTTTTCGCTCTTTCACTTTTCTTCCCAGCCAGCTCTCCCCTGCTATACTGAATGGACTGTTCAGACAAAGCAATTCCTCCTGTTTTGTGCCTGCTGATTTCACACACCAGAGAAGAGATGCTGTTTTCCAAAGTACCAATTCAGCTTAGCAGGGGTGGAGTGGCTAACACCAAGAGCAGCAAGAAATTAGTGTCAGTTCATGGGCGGGGGGGAGGGGAACAACAAAACAAAAAAACACCAACCAGACCACCCAACACCCAGAAAGCTAAAAATTCAGATCAGCAGGATGGGAGAGGTGGCATTTTAATGGGAGTCTATTAATACATTAAGGCAAACTCTCAAATAAAGAATTGTTTACATGACAGGAGTTCAAGCCTGTCTTTGCCCTATTTGTGATTAACGTGGAGCCCACTTGGATCTAAGCCATGGGATGCTGGAAAATCAGATTAAAATTAGACCAGCACCCAGTATTTTATCTGAACAAATTTCCAGGAAGATATCTGCAGGATATGTCCTTACAGACAGAAGGAAAAGAGAGTATGTCTGAGCATAAGCTGCATTATCAATGCCATTACAACACTGCAACTCTTTCTGATCTGACAACACTGTTCTAGTAGTTTTGGATTTATGCTGATTTCTCCCATCTTCATTACAATTTAAGTAAATAGAGATTGAACCGCAGGTGAACCTAGCAGTATCTGAATTATAGAACTGATTTCCATATTGGCCTTTCCTTTTAAGTGCTTAGAAGAATTGGAAATAATTGCTCTTGAGGCTAGCTCCCTTCAATCACTAGCAGGTAGGTTAGGTTTTCCCCTTTAAGAAAAAGGGATTTCTCCAGCTCAAAGGCTGAGCAGATTTTTTTGACCACTATTAAAACTGGTTCCAGAATATCACTCTTCTCAGAGCCAGACCCATTTATTTCCATCTTAAACGTATCATCCTTTAACTTACTGCTCATCTTTTGATACATATATCTGGGTGGACTAAACTCAACAAAGTCTTTCCATCTCTCCACTGATGAAAGACCTCCAGTTCTCCTGAACATCCTAGTTACTTTTCTTTCCACCTGTTCCAATTTGAATTCACCTTAATTAAAAGCAGGAAAAGAGAACTATTAAAAATATCCTGGATTATTGTTTCTGTGGGACCTAGTTCAGGTATTTGTTATTTCCTTTGTTAATGCAAATATCTCATCCGGCACAGCCTAAGATGCTATTTGCCCTTCTCATTGATGTGTTGCACTGGTGGCTTGCAGTCATCCTGTGACTTTCTCCTCCTCTGTCATTTCCAATTAACGAGCTCCTAGCTTATAGCAGAAATGTATTGTTGTTGTGCATGATCTTGCACTTTGTCCTATTGAATTTCATTCAGCTACTATTACTGTAGTCCTCAAGGTCATTTTATTCTTCCTGTATGGTATTCTAAACTCCTCATGTGACAGGGCCCACAAACTTTGTGGGCGTGGGAAAAATTGCTTTTGCCAATTTCTTTTTTCACAGAAATTACTGAAACTTTTAAACAAGATATACCAGGAGCAATTCTTGAGGGATCAACATGTAGCACCACTACAGTCCTCTTGGTGTAATCTCAGTTTGTCTCCAGCAGATTACGGTAATGGATATCATTACTGTGTTGACTTTGAAGTACTTGAAGCAATATTCAAGAACACGTTGGTCTGTCTTTCTGAAAAACTACCAGTTTTCTCAGTTATCTGGGCATTTTACTTACCCAAGATATCAGATGCTTTATAGATCTTTCACATTTCTGAGTATCTCCATACACAGTATTGTCTAAACCAAAGTAATCAGACTTAAACCTTTATAGCAGTGCAGTTGTAAACTGCAGAGCTGACGTAACATAGCCACACACAACGCATAGCATGAACTCTTTCCTTGGAGAAGTAGCCAGGTATGATTTCACTGCAACACACTGACTGGATACAGAGCAGCTTCTTCATTTATCATGAAGAAGTTACCCCAATGAAAACTGTATACCTCTAAAGACAAGCCTAACCTTTATTAATTGATGGCACTTGAAACCTCCTCTTAACTAAGTTTAGATGCATGGTTATCCTAGCTTCAGGACACTGGAAAACTGAAATATAAATTTGAGCGATGAACAAACCAGTGCTAACCCCATGAAAACAAAGTCAAGTCTTGGCCTGTCTCTGATGATGAATCTATCTGTGTTAGAAAGAAATCTATTTTTTGCATTATTTTTTTTTTCCCCTCTTGCTTTTGAGTTTTCCAGCTCAAAGGCTTAAATGATGACCTATCTGGAGAATAACTGTTTTCATAGTATTTTACAGGACAGCTTAGACATATTTAGAAAAGGATGCAATTGGTACACATCAAACTTCAGAAACATTTGCCACACAACCAGCAATAATAAAAGCAAGTATGAAGAGTGGGGAGGGGTCCTTTTACTCCTTAACTGGGAGATCAAAACCACAGAAACTACTTGTCACTTTTGCCCTCGGGTGTACTTAAGCAGCCGTAAAACAATGTTTTGAAATTCAGAAGTCCATTTCAATCCTGCAGGAAAATGTTAGTGAAACAGTCATTCTGCTGTTACACAGTACAAAAATAATGAATGTGGATGCAGGTGTTGCTAATGTGCTGCATAGCAAAAACCAGTACCCCATGAGAATCATTTCTTCTTGTCCTTTCTGCCTCTCAGCATCCTTCTTCCTCTAGAAACACACGTGGAGGGTGCACAGATTTTTACCATGGACTTAGGTGTCCCCTTCAATACTCATTTTGACCACATGTTGTTGTGGGAGGACAGAGGACACATCTACACTGCTTTTCCCCTGTAAACTGCAGTATGGATTTACCCAGTGAACACACTTGCCAAGATACAGGGTATACACCATGCAGAACTATACACCAATTCTTAACACGTTCTTTAACCTTTTAGGAAAAAAAGATTTAAGAATCTCAGTTTGTCAACACATGGCATTTGTGGGACTTTATTCTCATGTACTGTGTTGCTGCTCAAAATGTAAATGTAGCTTCAAAACATTTCAAAATAATTATGCAAACTTCATGAACTTCAAGCAAGAATGTAATTAATGGATAGCAAAGTGGGAGAATTGGAGCTCTTGCAAGAGCCTCCTGGGGGATTCACCTGAGTCTAATAGCAAAACTTTTCTGGTGTTACAAAAAACTCCAAACATGTTAGTTCCAAAGATCATAATATGAACACAGATTCTGAAATTTTTATATTTCAGACAATTTATATATTTATATATACAGACATTTTATATATACAATTTTATAATTTTTAAATTTTTCCTCTGGTTTTGCTACATTCTTCATAGTCATAATTGGAATAATTGCCTTCAAACAATTTTATGAGATCTCAAAAACCTCATCTTTATTTCTCTGCATAGTACTGTATATTTAGTTTTCTAATAATATTACAGCTCCCTGTCAAATTGTCTAATACAATTTCAGAGAGAAAAGACACACATGTAGAACAACTATTCAGACTTACTGCAGCAAGAGAAACTCTCAGAGTGCGTGTCTATGGTAAATCTCTTCAAAACAGCCAAGAGTCATGGCAGTAAAAAATATTTTGTGTCAAGATAGTTCCTGTCAGCTCATTCTATAGGACACTTTTAAACATGTGCTTAATGAAGAGAAAAAAGGGAAAACAACCGAACCAAATAGACATAAATGACAAGGACTTGGTATCCTCTACTCAGTAACCAGCAAAAGAGTAATTTGCAACTAAAATGTCTATCATTGCCGGTGCCCTAAAAGATGCTGTCCTTTCTTTTTCTCCTGAGGGCATCCTGGCACCTGCACCTACTTTTTCTTTTTCTTTTTTTTTTTAGTTTTGTTTTGAGTGTATAGTTTATCAAATGTTGATACAAACTGAGACATCTTTACAAAATACACATTCGCAAGAACAGCATTAACTAGTAATTACTGGTGTTAGCCATGAAAAAGAAAAACTTTGTGGGATGCACGACTGTACACCAAGGCTAGAAGTACACAAACTACAGGCAAAAAATAAAATATTCCATGCAGTTGTTTTTTCAGACATCTCTTGGCTTTACTTTGACCCTTTTAATGATAAATTTAAATTGAAATTCTAAAGGTAACTACTGATAATTTCTTTTATGTATTTTTTAGTTAAGAGCTCCAAGGAATGAAAAGTACAAAACAAAAAAATCTGAGTATGCTCAGAATTTCAGAGTTACTTCTACCGATTTCTCTCAGATTCATTCTTTGGCCAGGTTTACAACATTCAAACACATCTTCTCTCCCTCTCTCATAAGCTTAGCCGAGTCCCTTTCACACTTCTTTACCTCCTCATACCTAAACAAGAGCCCCTGACAAAGCCAGGGTTCATCACTAGCCCCATGATTAGCCAAAGTGCCAGACTTCCAGTCATACTAACACTGCTTGGAAGTGAACTGCTGCATGGAGCAGCATTGCTGTTAAACATCTGAATATCGGAGGACACTGGCTTATTTGCAAAACCACATGGGAGGGTCTCCTGTGGTATTATCATTGGTGCAGGTACCCAAATCCCTTTCGCGTGAACTGGGAAATTTCAGTATCATGCAAAATTAGCATGGTAGTGATACAGTCACTAATAAGAAGCAGAAACTGAGTGAAGAGTATCAGAGACTGCAGTGGTGTTGGCTTGAATGCAGTAAGGAATTCCATCCTTTCCATAATATGTGTATTCATTTCATAAGCAACCAATTACTGTGTAAGCTGCTGATACTGCAAACCCTGCTGGACTCCAAGTCATCACACTCTCCCAAACCAGCAGTCTGCCACCAAGAGCAGCTTCTGCAAGTACCCTGACAATAACTGCATTTGATCTACATCACCCACTGTACATTCCTGTGTATTAAGAGAGACGACGTTACTCCAGTGCATAGCATGCAAAGAAGGTGTAATTCTCACACTGCTGTTATCGCTTACCTCCTGCCTTGCACTGGTCTCTGTACAGTACCTGGGGAAGAAAGGCAGTCCCTTCTTTAAGTCTATAAATCCTAAACACTAAGCGTATTTCAAGGGCCATTAGCAGGAAAGAATACAAATGAGTATTTTTAAAATAGTGTCCTAAAAACATTTAGATAGAGTTCAGTGCCTTATGAATCAAGACAAATACTACAGCTGCCGGGATGCCCTGGGAAGCTGGCATGACACCCCATGCCAGAAAAGAAGCACAACAGCGGCATGCTGCGCATGGGGATGGGATAATGGAGCAGGCAGAGTTAGGCAACTCTCATGTTGAGGCTACATTATAGGTAGCTTTTTAGGAAACTCGACTAAATATTTGGGCAATTTTCCTGGTTAACAGGGAGAAAACATCAAGTGCAGCTGTTCCTCTGTGTGGCTACAGAGGCACCCAATGGTGAATACTGGGTTAGAATCCCTACACAGCCGATAGCTCAGCTCTGGGCAGTTGACCTTTGATTTCTGTTGCAATGAAATCACACCGAACTGCTTGGGTTACACATCAGTGCAGCATGTAATTCCTCTGTCATTCTGCCTGAATTATGTTCATGTGTGAAAAAATGTTGATCCTAGATGATCATTTGATAGTAATATATCAAAGAACAATTAATTTCAAATATATGAGCGCTTAAGTTCACAATTCATTTGAAAGTCAGGTTCTGATATCCTTACCTATATATATGCTAAGTAGCATCTATTCTCTCTAATTTCTAGAAGTTCTACAGATAAAGTGTTAATAAAACCAAATGAGTCTTGTCCTATGCAAACTGGTTTTCTGGTTTAGTATCTTACACCAATGTTCTATTTTCCTGGCAAGAGAAAACAGAAGCCTGCCATTCTTTTCTGCAGCCTTAAAGATCTCATTATGTTTTGCAGTGGTCTGATGTTAAATCCGGCAGGTGTTTTGTAGGCAAAGATAAATACAGGTACCAGCCACTGCGGAACACTGGGGTATGCCTCACATTCAACAAAACACTAATGTCAATAGCTTGATGGATATATTTTATACTAGGAAAACCTATTTCATTTTAATAGCTGTCATTTTAAGAGAGAACATCAGAAAATGGTTTACTATAAGAACAACTTTTTTACCTTTACTGCTTCTCTTTAGTGACGTTTCTCTTCGAGATATTTGCACCAGTCTGACACTGAAGTGAGGAATAAGCACAGAAGATACACCCAACAGCATGGCCACTTCACAAAATAATTTCTCTCTCAGCATTTCAGTTACTTACTTTTGCTTCTTCAATGGTGACTTCAAATTGCTGTACATCTCGCTAGGTAGGGTGCTGAACAGAATGATCTTCCTTCTCTCCACCCCCCCAGACTTCCAACAACAAGTTGGTTTATCCAAAGAGGTACTTCAGAGTGACATTTATTGTACCAAACTAATGCACTATAATATAATAAAAGTCGCTCTCCCGTCTCTCCGCCTCCCGTGCAGCTTTCCAATAAGGAAGCTTAATCCTGACAAATTTTACCAGCCCTGGAAAAAGCTATCAACCTTGACACTGCCCGATTGCTTAAAATAAATATAAAAATAAGAGCTTGTGAACTCTACAAAGGGTGATTAATGTTTTCATAAAACACATACTAAAAGCTAACAGGTTTTGTGTTTTGAGGGTTTTTTAAGCCCCATATGGTACGAGTATTTGTGTGACATTCCCTTTTTATTTGGAAAAATACTATTATTTTCAGTACTAGGTAAGATTCAGACTGAAGACTCATGTAAAACAGTGTCTGTCTTTTTTAATTCTGAATTACTCAAATTACATATTTAACTTTTGAGGGTGTGTTTTTTTCTCTTTCCCCTGCCAACATTGCATGTGGGGCTCATTAGATACTGACCTAAATCCATCTCCTTTCATTTCATTTTAGCATGGCAGATATTGCGATGGTTCTAATCAGCCTTAGTAGAGCTGCCCACCTCAATTCCATTAACGAAAAGTCAACACATGCCCACTTACACCCTAAGCTATTGACAGTTTCTGGGTCAAGGAAGCAAAGTCCACAGATATAAAACAGCTGTCATACCTTAAAAGAAATAATATTATCTAGTCTGTTTCTCTTTTTTTTTCCTAGCAACTGAAAAGTAAAACAATGAAATAGAAATACAACATTAAATAGCCCTGGAACTTCAAATAAACTTATTAAAATAGCAACTGTTCAGCTTCCAGTGTATTTTCTGAGTCTCTCACCACTCAGTTTTGAACTCTGAACAAGGCTGAGGATAACAAGAAGGCCAAAACATCCCAAGATATTTTTTTTCCAATTCTGTCTATCCTAAGAATGACCAATATCAGAACAACTTCCTTGTTCTAAACACTGCTATCAGGACTGAGTAAATCAGATCAGGGATGAGTTTCTATCAAAAGTTATAAATTCATTTAGGAAAAAAAAATCATATACTTTTTGTAAAAAATGTATTACTTAAATAATAGTATTGCATAAGGTATCTTAAGAAAAGTAGCAATAAAGTTTCAAGGAAAAGAATAACAAAATCCCCACATTTTTTCTACAGTATAGCCTTATACGTATTACACATCCAGCTGCAACATCACAGTCTTTCCAAATAGCATCAAAAAGCACTAAGAGGGAAGAAATTATTTTAATGAGTCCCTCACTGCAAAAAAAGCGGAAGACAGATAAAGAAGCTATATCACATGAAACACACAGTCACAGCAAATACCCACCTCAGAATTTGCTGTTGCTGTTACTTTAGTTAACAGTCAGTTTGTTAGATCATTAATGGTCCAGCAACCAACAAACCAGCAGTTAATTGCTAGTAATTATTGGTTTCTTGGGGATTATTGCTTAAATAAATTTCAAAAGTTGTGTGCTGTTAAGTAACTTAGTATTTTCTTAAAGTTGGCCGCGAAGTTCAGTGGTAGTCATGTTAGTTAATGTTAGTCAGCCTCACCATTAATCCTGATCTCCTGAGTTCAACCATTAATTCTAATCCCTTTCATAAGCAGAAAGCAAAGTACAAAAGTCCCTGACTCTCTTCAAGTGTTGGAAAAATATTACCGAATAGCTTGACAGCGGAAAAAGGAAAATCTAGTCTCATACCCTCATTCACACTCACCATAGAAAGAATACACGCCTGGGTGTGGGCATGTCTGTTCAGTGTATTTGTGCAAAAGCACACTGTGAGCTTGTTTGGAAATCCTCAGGTGTGAATTTGCAGAGTCATCATACATTACTGTGACTGTGCGTTTAGTGTTTTGCTTCCAAAAACCAAGGAAGTTATTAAAATTAACTAAAGCTAGATCAAAAGATAATAGCCACTCTGGGGACCCATAATAATATAGAATTATATCAACACCTAGAATTTCATACATTGCATTTTGATAGTTCTTACACTAACAACGTACTCTCCAGTCAGGCCAATTTCTTGATGCAGTAAAGCATCAAAAAGCACCAAGAAACATCAATTACTTATATTTTTACAGAGGGACATTTTCTTTCACGTGTCAGCATGTAAGACCCTTGCAACAAACCTGAGGTTTCCTCATCTTATTTCCAGTGGCACTAGGAGTCCCAGTTTTCCACCGCATTTATGCTGGGAGGAGTATCACTGAGCAGGTCTGGGAACTACCAGAGAGGTAGGGAGCCTTGGTCAAAGCCACCGACAGAAGGGAGTACCCACACATTGCAACATGACAAACAGGGATGTCAGCTAGTAATTCCTCTGGTAGTCAGATTTGTCTATTTTTCTATTAAAACCCCCCTCAGCATAACCAATTGCACCTATTCTGCTGAGAAATGGTAAGATATGTGGGACAGTAAGTCCAATCTATGCTTTTAGATACGTGGACATCATAGATTTGCTAGCAGTGACTCTTCAGCTCCTGAGGGGTCTTGTTAAAGCTAACAGGATTTCCCAATGGGACAGGGTCATCCCACAAACCCCACTGAGCTATCTGCAGTAAAGGGAGTCTCCCCCAGAGCAGGGATGAAGCATAAATAGATTTCTGCTACCGGCTTTATAAATGAAAAATGATTTTTAGTCATGAAGAAAACAGTCTTTGTTCAGCAGGCATTTACTAGGGTGAGCAACAGGTAACATACCAAGAAAAATTACTAAAGTCAAATTCATAAGCTACGAGGTGAACTAGAGTCACAAAAAAGCAAATCTACAATAAAGCACCACTACTGTGCATGAAGATAATTGGAAAAACTCACATCTGCAATATGTTTCCAGATAGGCAGCTGCCAATACTTGTATTTACATATGAGTAAACTGAGGCATAGAAAGGTAGCAACCCACAAGTAGTACCAAGCTAAGGAGCCTATATATCCCAACGCACAGTTCTCTGATGATTCCTTTCTCTCAGAGACCCCTACAAGTTGTGACAATTAATTAATAATAAATCCTGAAGTGAAAGCCAAAATTTAAGGCCTGAGTTAATTCATAATATTTTTTTTAAGAAAGTTTGAGGATTTTACGTATTCCTGAGGTGAGCATTTGGACTGAAGCTTAAAAAAAAAAACCCAAACAACCCTGCCCCAAAACCCCACCACCAAACAGCTGTACTTTGCCTTAAACTTCTCCGAAACCTGAATTTTATGGGTTTCTAGTGAAATGCATTAAAGTGTTCAACTTACTACACTTACTACCCCCTTTTTCTATTTCAGGTAATAATTCACTTCAGTCTTAGATCAAATGTATACCCTGTTAAAAAAACAGAAAGGCATGGGTATCTTTTACTTCATTATGAATTTCATATATAAAGAGAAATAAGTCAAGACATCACTTTCCCATTCCAGTTTTCTTCCTATCTTAGTTGCTAATTGAATTGGTCCTTCCTAAGTGTGAATTCTCTGAAGCATTTAATTTCTCAGAACAGATGAAACAGAGGGTAAAATTCTTGTCACCTGCTGCCAGGTCTTCTAACGAACCCTGGTCACTAAATAGATCTCACCTCTATTTCACAGATACTATTTTCAAAGTTGCTTCTTTTTTACCTCCTTAGTTTTTATTACTAGCAGATAGAATTCTCATTTTCTAAGAATTGTTTTTTTCATTATGCTCATCAGAAAAAAGACTATGGATTTAGACAATCTCAATAGTTTTTCCTACAGATAAGAGTCACAAGATACATTTAAACAAAATATATGGAGCTATTTCTGCATAGAGCAATTGCTTATAAGAAGGGGTTGTGTGGGTACAGTCATTGAGAGAGCTCTACTATTATCGGTTGCTTGGTTTTTTTTATTACGGCAGTGGTGCCTAAGCTCTGACTGTTTTGAAGGCTATTTTCAGGTTTTCTTGCAACCAACTGAATCTTTAGACATGGTATATTTGCTCACACCACTGCTTCCACTTTAAAAATACATGTATATTTTTCCCATTAAGAATTCACTGTCACTGGTCTGATTTACAGAAGGGAATGCTAAAGCTTGCAAAAGTTTGCCTCAGATTCCCTTACTGCTCGGAAGACAGCAACTTAAATTGATCAAACACGGGAACTTCGAGAGTTGCACAGACATCATGGTGACCCTTGCAGGACCCCAAGCTCTAAACTTATTTCTTCATTGCACACAAATGCTACTCCTGCTTTTAATAAACGTGTTAAGTCACATTAGTGTCACAATACGAAAAGGTTGAACAGATGTCATCTAACAATTCAGTCCTACGAATAAACACCAATACAAAGTACTAAGAAGAGAACACTACACAACAGGAGCAAAAAGCCCAATTACAGATTTATCCTCCCCCTCACTTTCCCCTCTGTCCCTCTGTAGCACTAAGGCAGATAAAATGAGCATATGTGACCTAGGGCTCCATCCCACCCCCAGCCCTCAAACATTGCAAGAGACGCCTGCATTCCCGCAGGCTCGCAGTAGGCAATACTGTAAAGCAAATATTGTAAGCAGCTCACTACCATTATTACACTAATTATTTGTTAGCAGGAATATGAATGTGCCATGTAAAGACATGGCTGCCCTAGGAAAGTTTAGAAAAGTCTTGATAAAACATGCATAAGCAACTATGAAAATACAGTAGGTAACTGTCAAAATAACTTTGTATATACTAAAGCATATCTGCTTACTTTCCAGCACAGAAAGAATTTATGGTAATAAGTTTCGGAAAGTAATACAGCCGTGTTGCTAAAAATGCAGAGCAGCTGCTTCAGTTATTACAAAATGGCTAATTTTTACTCATTTGTGACATGGTTTCGTAGACGGGTAACAGCTGCAGTTTCATCCAGCTGCATCCTGATGCTAAACGCACACTCCCAAGCAGTCAGACGAAAGTATAGATTGCTTTCCTTTACAGCACTAAGTACCAGTGTCTTTCCAAGAAATACCCTGAAGGTCATTGGCAATTAAAGCTCCCCAAGGTCTCTTTCACTCGGGGAACAGTGACTGGCAGACACAAGGTCTCCAGAAGTCAGCCACCATGTAGTAACATAGCAAGTAGTAACTGAGCTGCATGAATTAAAGAGGATGTTGAAAGGGCTTCCTACCTGGTACAAGTTGCTACTCCCCCTCACAGCCTGGAACCCTAGATGCTGGCTCTTCTCCTTAATTGCTGAGGTAACACGAATTTCTCTAGTAAGAAGTGGGGAAAAAAAAAAAAAAAAAAAAAAAAAGAAAGAAAGGTGCTATTGGCTGGTGCCTCCTTCTTAAAAAGGTTACTTCAAATGCCTCTCTCGCTCCCTATTTATTTTCTCTCCCTCCCAGAAGAGCAGTTTAGAGGGAGAGTAACGGAGTGTTTATCCTGGCTCTGAGGATGCACGCTTGTGCGATAACTGCCTGCTCCCTGCAGTATAGCCGGCATGATGTGATGTGCATACTAAAGCAGTTTGCATTAGGCAAGGCTTAGCAGAGCCAGCTTCCCAGTCTCCACCTTCTACATCACAGAACAAGCTTGCTTCTTCGAAAACAGTGGGGCTGTAATGACCGGACGATAGGGCTCTAGTTATAGTATAAATGCATTTCCTTTGAAGATAGTATTTAAGGATAAGCTTGTATTTATCTATCACCTTACCTGTGAAAACCCAGAAGCAGCTAGAAGTGAAAACACGATACAGTCGTACAAATGTGCAAAAATTCCCTATTGTTTGCTGTCATATGACAGATGATACCAAAAGCAAAAACTAATGAGACATCTCCAGTTAGGAAGCATTTATCTGCTGCCATCTATCAAACAAGCAAAGGCGTAAATAAATAAATAAAGCCCTGAGGAACACAGAGGTTTAAGTGTCTACAGGCTCAAAGATAAATGCATGATACTTACACACTATAGTCACGACTGAACAACGGCTACATAAGGAACAAGAATTAGCTCAAAGTACTACATTTATGATAAATCTGAATAAATATTAGAGAAGGGCTCAAGCTGTAAAGCCCCGATTTGGATTTTGAACACTCCACAACTCAGAAGTGCCTGAATCTGGGGATTTGGCTCTGGCCTATCTGTCTGTATTAGCTACTCATGCACACACAGAAGTATACAAAATAAATAAGACTATACACGATTATGTGAAAAATCCCGTTGCTTTCCCAGGTGTCAGAGCACAGTAGTGACTGCTAGTATGTGAGCTGCTTATACTTTTTCTTGTTTTTAAAATCAGTGACTCGGTTCTTTGTTACAAAGCATTTTAAAAAATTGCTCATTTCTTGACTATAGGGGAGAAGGTCAAAACAGATCAAAGCTTTTGGGTCCAGTCTTTCCCTTATGAATAGTGTGGTAGCTGAATGCTTAGATGGGTTTACACGGCTAATTATTTATGTAAATTAACTTCATTATTGAGCACATTCAGAGCATACTTCTTTCCTGCATTTTGTTTTTATTTTCTCACATTTGCTTCTCCCCTGAGGGGTAAGGGCAAGGTTCAGGCAATACCATTCTATTTCCACAGGCGGGTGATGTCGCTGCCCACTTCTCAGTAACTTTCCAGTAAACATAAACCCAGTTAATAATAAGAACAGATGTAAAAACATTGAACACCTTGCATGAATCGCTATCAAAAACACTGTATAGAATTATGTCTAAAGTTCCTTTAAATGATATATAGACAAGTACATTTCCAATATAGCTATACATTTTGCTTTTTTTAAATGCAAGCCATGACTACATGGTCAAATATCTGCCTTTCTGCTCTGGTAGACACTGGCTGATATGTCCATCTTCTCTTGTGGGAAAAGATGTTCAAAATTTAAGTCCTATTTATAACACCTGTACTGGCCACCAGTTGCTAATTTCCCCCACCATAGTAATTGCTCCCCTGTTTAAACTAGAAAGAATGGCCTGCATGATAGGACACCAGGTAAGGATTCTGAAATCTGATTCTAATTCCTGATTTCTCTGAGGAAAACTATAGGCAAACTATTATATTTATCCTCTACTGTGGTCTCTCAATTGTGAAATATGAAGAAATACTTAGCCCAGGAGTTTTATGAGAACAGAAGAATATGTTCATTTGTGATCCTGAGATGTTTAGATACAGTAATGGTGAAAAGCAAATTGAGAAGCAGCAAGATAAAAAGGATTTCTATGCTTTCATAGAATGCTAGAAAAAATAATCATCAGAAACCTTCACAACAAGAACAAGCTTATACTAGGATAGAAAGAAAAAAATTTGCATACTGCATGGCTCAGCACAAAGATATAACCTTCTCCATGCTTTAA
Source organism: Ibycter americanus (assembly GCA_035590275.1). Lineage (NCBI taxonomy): Eukaryota > Metazoa > Chordata > Aves > Falconiformes > Falconidae > Ibycter > Ibycter americanus. The sequence continues at coordinate 5,501,382 of JAVJGI010000037.1, read as the reverse complement.
AACAGCACATGCAACTGCGATTTCAGAACACCAACTTGAAACTTGAAAGTACGCACCAGATCCGTTTACTAGCTGTTGTGAGATGGGGTAGGCAGGTTTTCCCCTTCGACATACTAATTAGTCTTTATTTCCAAAGCCCACGTAAAGCTCGACTATTGTGCCTCTTGCTGAACTCTCTGGGCTCCTTCTCCTTTGTGGATGATGTCAGCACTCTTAAGAGCACACAGGAGCATCAAGAGTCACTGGGGACACACTGGGGACACTTGGCTGCCTTCCTGCTCCCCCAGGCCCGGCTGCCTGAGCGCGTAGGAATCTCGCCAGAACTCCCAGTATATTCAGAGTCATTTTACAGCCACATATTCTTTGTCTCATATGCAACTTTTCTTGAACAATTTTTTCTTCCTCCATGCTGTTTACCTCCCTGGCATATTTATAAGGGCATCTCTGCTTTGGATGACTGATTTAAGGGAGCCTACCTTAATTTTTTTTCTTATGACGAAGACTCTGAAATGCTGACTTGCGTAATGGCCCTTCTCTTCCCCAAGTTTGGTATCAAGTGGTGGGGTTTTTTGTTTCGTTGGCTTTATTTTTATGTGGAGCACAAGTGGCCAGGACAGTGCATAGTATTCCAGCAGACAGCTGAAAAACACTTTGTGCAATTACAATATTAGCATACTTTCTTCTCTATTGGAAATAATTTGTAGTGTTTTGAAAGATTGCATTTGCCTTTTTATGGCTCTATCACTCAGGGAACCATTGTCATCTTAATATCAAATGTACTCCTAAAGCCTTCCCACTGGATGAGTTCTCACCTTGCAGAAGTCAGTGTTAGGGTTTCTCATATGCATGGATCTGCTTTTCATGCTAGTAAATTTTATTTACTTTTATTCACACAGTTCTTATGGGTTTCTATCTTGTGCATGGTATTCCAACACTCCTTTGTACTGACAGTGCCTCTTTCTATGTGCAACAGACTTTATCAGCACAACATCTACACAAGGATCATTCTTGAAAATATATTTTTAATTGGCCCCAGGACTGATTCTTGATGAATTCTACTAGTAAATTTCTTCCAGTCTATTACTTCTATATATTATGCAAATGTTCTTCAAGCCTGGAAAAAATATTTGGATATAATTTAAATTCAGAAAAGCCTATTGCAAAATATCTCTGTCCAATGGTCTGCTCCACAGAGTCATACAGAATAATGACTAACTTTATACGTGGGCACCCACATAACAAACTCCCCCTTGCATTTGAAAGTCTTCACTGAAAATTCTCATAAAAATTCTTGAAACTTCTTGTTAAAGCAAACTAAAATTAGCTACACTTGAATTAGTGTCACTACTTGAGGGTGGACTACAGGCCTCGTTTAAATTCTGTATTAAAAATCTGAAGGATTTTGTTAGATAAAGTACTCATACCATCCATACATCGGAAATTATGCACAAATGTGTGCACACATACATAGGTACACAATAATACATCTGTATTATTCACAATAGCAAGTGCTGAAGCCTTACAACCTTACAAGATAAAAGATGACAAAAGGAAAAAAAAAAGCATTATTGGATTGTTTCTTCTCTTTTGCTATGTGTAGCTTTGATATCTATTGAAAGAAGAGGGGTTTAGCACACTCAATTATGAAGCTTGAGATCTCTATTCCAAATATAGTCCAAATTGATTCAAATATTATCACTGAAGGTATTAATAATATAAGAAGTCAGAAACTGGTGAAATTAATGGCAGTACTTGCCCATTTATGTTATGCATTTTTGTTAAAGACCTAGCATATCGTTTTGAAGATATCCATCTCAGACATATATATGTGGTGTATGAATATTTTTTTTTAATTGCCATAGGATTTTCAGGAGACCACTCCACTATCCACAGCCAGCTAAAGGCGGCTTGAAAATAATGTGTTCTATATATAATTGCTGCCAGGAGTTACTCAAAAGGCTAGCAACAGGAAAAAAATGAAACCGCCTGTAGCCAATTTTAATACAACCTGTTATTCTTCCTATCCCATGACAGACATGAGTTCTGAGTGAAATAGAAGTAACATTTGGCTGGCTAAAAAATCTTTACAGACAACTCTGCCAACAGACATTACACATTAACATTGACAATGTCTGATGTTCATTGTGCAAACACGCTCCTTGTGTTTCAAGTCAGAGCCAAAAGATATTTTATGGCTTACATAAAGTTTAGTGGCAACAGCAGAGGCATATTTTTATGGACAGTAGAGTAAAAGTCCTCCTGTTCCTGAAAAGGCTACTGGGAAACAGCTGGCAGTCACAATCTATTGAGAAGTACAGATATTGAAATAGAGGATAAAATATATCTGTCACTCTCGCACTTTCCAGGGTGAACACAAAGCACTGTGCCCTATACAATTTTCTAAGCATTAATTATGTCTTCCAACAAAACGTAGCTTGCACTTTCAAAGTCGACTAATAGATTTACAACATCATCTATTCCCACTGAAATAAAATGGAGGTGGGTGGTTAGTTTTAGGTTTGGTTGGTTTTTTGGGAGGCGGGGCAGAAGAGGAAAAGAAGGGAAAGGAGCCATTCTAAAAATCCTGATTCCTTTGAAACACAAAGGTCGCCTGCTCACCCAGACTATCTAAAGCTGAAATCTACACAACTGTATAGGTCAATGGAAACAAAGATTTTTCAAAAGGCATTTTCTGCCATACTAGAAAAAAGGAAGAAAAAGTACATATTCAAAATGAAAATAAAGGCATCGACAAAAAAATTTATAAAAGTTTAAACCAAAAGATTAGATCTAAACTAAAAGGTTAGCAATGTTAGTGTTATTATCTTACATAGCTAGACTTTAATCATTGCCCACTAAAGTGTGATATATGCACTTTTCAAATATCCTGGTGCTTCTTTCCTTATTGCTGTTGGCAGGTGTTACAGACAAAAAAGGCTCTGTGCCTCTTGGTATATAAATTCCAGAAGCCTTATTGCAGAATTGTAATTTCACCATTCCATGGTGACAAACTTTATTGACAATAATTTCAATGCATGATAACCAGCAAAGCTTGACACGCCATTATAAACCGAAGACTGGAAGTGGGGCAAGGACATGAAGCTGATCTCACTCCTCACTTGCTCGGAAGCATGAGATGTTTTCAACAAGGACATAACGTTCTGGCCCACCAAGATAAGTTTGAGACTATTTCTATTTCAAGCCAGTAACTTCTCTTGACATACAGTTCTGTCTCTCTCTCCCAAAAAACAGAAGCAGCAGCAAGCCTTCAAAGACACACTAGAGAAGTCTGCTTAGCAATTGGCACATGACCAACCTAAAGATTAAAGTGATTGCTATTCATGAATTGAAAAAGGAGATGGGGAAACATACTTTTTGTCTCTCATACTGAGTTTGCCTTTGCACTAGGCAAATTATTATGCATCTTCATTAAATACTGTCTATATTGGAAAAGAATGTTCCTGTTCATTACCTGACGGAACTTAAGTGTAAAACAGCTGAAGGCCAAAAAAAGTTTTCCAAACGATTAGCTCTGATTTTCTGTTCTACATAAAGAACATCATTAAAATGAAATTATTATTCACTGTAACCAATATAATTCAGTCCAATTGTTGGAAATAGTGTTTTCTCAAACTCTGTTCTAGGAGAATGATCCAGTCTCCTCCTCTGGATATGTATTTTCCCAGGGACACAGAAGAGCAAGGTGCCCAACTCCCATAACCTTTGGACTCAAGCCATTGGGAGATGAACAGAAAACTTTGCACAGAGTACTAACTTCTTTGATCAAAAAGTTACTTAAACAGTGTTGTTTAGCATTTAAATATTCAAAATAGAAATGATCATGCTGTGGATTAAATAGGAGAAGAAGTTTTGCAAACTCTTTAGGAGAACAATAAGAAAGCTCTAAAACATCAGAACAAGAGAGCACTTTTATTTTTGTCTTCCTGGGAAAGCTAATCTATATTTAATAACAGAGCACCAGGAGAGGGGCACTCTTAACAGGATGAGAAATATTATGGTGTTTCTCTTGTTAAGCAGTGAAATATAGCTATTAAACTGTTAAAACCTCTGTAGTGCTTAAATATGACAGAAGAAAATTGGTCCCAATGAGATGATGTGATCTTATTACAGCCTTTTAGAATAGTGAATGTGGACAGCAAGACTGGGAACTACAGTATTTTTCAGTGAAATTTCAGGGCATAACCACAATTGTAGTGAATCAGTTTTGACTTCCCAGAGAGATTTATGCAGAGATGTATAATCCAGCACATTAATCCCCTCATATGTCCCCAGAGGGGAAACACACTCCTTATTAAATAACTTTAAAAAAAAAAAAAGAAGGTCTCTTCAGATATGTATTTGTCCTCCAAAACCAAAATGAAGAATTTGGATAATAGCAGTATTTTTACTGAGATAAAAATAACAACATCCCCATATACATAATGGTACAGCTATACGTATTATAACATGAAGGGATTACAGAGGCCAACCAGTTTGCCATTCTGTGTCCACATCTCTGGAGAGGAAGGCACAGACGTGGCCAGGACACCAGAAATATTGCTTCAGAGGCTCGCTTTTTGAGCCATGAACAGCTGGGCAAAATTTGAAGCAGATCTAAAACTGTTCAATGCTGCTCTGGGACCAATGAGGCACAATCAGTCCCTGATTCCCAGGGCAAAAGGAGTGGAGAAGAATAATATTTTCAAATATTTCACAAGCACAGAGTTTCCCAGGTTATTCATTGGATTTAAATTATTTATTTTTATACCGGTTTGCATCCTGCAGATTGAAGTATCTTCCCAATACAAAAAAATCCACACCAAAAAAAATCTCCTCTGAAACCTCCAAGTGTTTTATTGCCCTCCATATATATCAGTGATGAGAAGACATGATAGAATATCTGTAATCTATGAAGCACGCAGACAGCGTGCCAACTTTCCTCTTGTGCATCTGCTCAGCCAAAGTACAGCCAAGAGATATTAGCAGACTTTTTTGAAGACAGTAACAGCAGCAGTGAAGTACCAGAATCAGTGCAAAAGGGTCACAAAGCTAACTTTTGTCAGGTGATTCATAGACAGCGTTTCTAAAATTTCAGTCGTAATTACCTGCAGACTGTTCACACACATACCAGAAACACTCTTCAGACAGGCTTATCATCACTCCTGCATTTTTCTCAAAAATATATCTTTACAGAAATACTCACACTTCCTAACAAGTTACCAGAATCCTACAGCTTTACACTCTATTTGGATTTCCTGTCCTCAGCCACGGAAAATAAAACAAATGTCAACAAATACCATTTCCACTCTAATTTTATAGACCCTGACAGCCTTCAGCAGCTTACTGTCTGCTAATTCCTTTAATAACCTTATTTCTCAGTATCATATGTTATAGTTTATGACTTCCTTTTTAAATCAAATTGTATCACCCCAGAGGAAACAAAGCATGTACTCCTAGCAGTGTAGTGAAAACAGCACAGCTGGAGAAAACTAGTATCTAATCATGAGGCATTATTACTTTTCCAGCAATTGTACCACCAGTGGCTCTATAGTGCTTTGCTAAAGCATCACTTTCCTTTTTTATTTTATTTTAATTAACTCAACTTAACTCTTATTTTTAATAAGTGCATCAAAATAATATTTATGAAATTAATTACATTTTGGATCTAAGACTCCAGGACTAGCTCTGAATCTTGATATATTTTTTTTTTTTTAAAGGCAGAGGGCATATTTCTGCACATTTAACATACACCATTTCCTATGTGATCATTTTGTCAAACGTATTTTTTCTTCACAGGTAACAGGCTGAAAGCTCCAGGTTAGAAGACAGCGACTTAGTCAGGAAAATTTAAAATTTCAGTTTAAAGGAAAGTTCACTTTTGGTGCCCCATGCCAAAATTGCATCCTGAAAACTCATAGTGGAACTGGTTCAGGACCAAAGTACAATGCATCACAGACTCCATTTGCAAAGCAAACCCAGGCACTGAACAAGAAGTAATAAAACCAGTTCAGTTGACTGGTGTGATAGTACAGTTCAAATTCATGTGGAATTGTGCTAAAAGGTTTGGGTAAAGCCAGAGGAGGAGACTGTGATATAGCCCAGAAAGCTCCTCAGGTCCCAGCTGACAGAGATTAAATGAATGCTCTTCACAAAATCTTCCATTTCAATGAGTTAGGAAGGGGAATGGGGGCCCGGGGGGGGATAAAAAAATTAAGGCTTGTAAAAGGACAGACAGGAAGACTATCTGATGTTTTACTCATGCGGACTTGTGGTCTGTAATCGCAAGCAATTTCTAATCTAACCACTTTTCTGTATGTTACATGACAAACAGAGGTAGAAGGACCCATATTTTCATTTAGCATTTGAGACAACATAGCTTATTTTTATTCTGAGTGCTTCTTTCAGGTTCCTCCGCACGTAACATTAGGGTGCCCTTGTGAGAAAGTCCTGACTCAATGACCTTTGCAAAGATAAGGATTTATAACCCAGATATTGTAGAACTCACTCAGAAATACCCATGTACCTTCTCTACATTCAGTAATGTCAAAGTAGGTCATAAAACATTGATAGAAGAAAGTGAAATTAAGTTATACTTAAGACTTAATTCAATATCCCTGGTATCCCAAGTATTTTATTCTTACACTACTGGTCAATTTAAATTTTCCCTCTTTATCTAGTCTTTTCACCTTGGTTGCTAATTTGAGCACAGAAACACATATATAAGATCCAAGTAATGCAAAACTTTTCAGAGAAACTTTGAAAATTTTAGAATTTTTTTGGCTAAATTTTGTAAACTAAATATTTGCTCCTCACTCTAGATGAGGGGTGCTTATAGCTTCCCCACTTGTAAAAAGATCCAGAAAGATATTTGGGGATCTAGCCAGTTCTTTCTTGGGTAGAAATATAGTAACTCAGATACTCAGAAAACATTGTGTCCATATATTTGGGAACGAGTGGAACGGAGAAGTTTGTTTAAGCATACTGGATTTAACGTCGTATATTTTCGTACTGTGTTTTCTCTTGTGGCCCTCCTACCTGAAGGCCTCAGTATCATCATAGAATTAATATTATGAGGAAACTCTATTTGACTTTATTGAAGAAAAATAAATTTTAATCAATATAATCCAAATCAGCCTCTTTGCTCCTTGTTTTCATTTCAGAACAAAATGAAAACAAATTCTCATGGGTAAAGGATTATTATCTGTAGAGGAGAATCACATGAGATGATTCAACAGGAGGGAGACTGACAGTAGCAGACACCTCAAGTTCTCTTTCAGGAACCTAGCATAACTAAAAGTATTTTGAAATGTTTTAAAAAATGAGCACAGCTTTTTGTTTGTTTGTTTTCAAACAGAATTAAAGTTGTACATGGCCCAATAGATAGAGAATAAATCAACGAAGAGATCACATGAACTACTAATACTGGGGAAGCAACAGCAAAACAGCCAATCTGTTTGTCTAGCAAGACGATTCAACTCCTTTCCTCACCACAGATATCAGTATTATTCGTAGAAAAGTCTGGAGAATAGGGCCCTGGGTAGGGTCTACCGTCTGTCACCACAGCCCAGTGCCATCCATCAGAGGTATTCAAGCCAGCACTGCCAATACAAATGCCGTGCAGGTTGGATAGGTGACTTGCAATCATTCACAAATAAGAGACATCAAGTACCTTAAATATACTCTCAGAAGCAGATCAAATTTGGTTACAGATGAACCTCACCTTCCCATTTCATTGCACAGTGGCCAACCTCTCAGGGGAAAGAACAAAGACCAGAAATTGTAGTCCTTTGGGCACAAAAAGTTTGTCACACCCTTCTGTATCATAACTGAAAAAGCACACATCACAACACGGGGAATAAAGAATCCTTTTTAATGGTCTGTCTTCCCCCTGTGCAGGGGCAGCTATGTTTAGAGCACAAAAACGTATGCATAGACCTAAAGCTAAGACCTATGAGGAAAGGTCTCCAGCAGTAATGGGCTCAGTCTGTGCCTTTTAGCAAGAGCAGGACCTCTAGCTACAAAACTTTTAACCCACCTACCCACCGCCCCTGCCTTCATTTTTGAGCCTGGGCACCACCTGACCCATTGCACTCTACTCCGCACAGTTCTTGGGTCTTCCTTAACCAAGGAGATGAGTAGTGACCCTATTTGTTACTCTGAGGTCAAGGTGGCAGGGCAGTGCTGGAGTAGTTACCTAGACTCTCACCTCTTTCCAAAGGACCTGTGCAACCTTCTTTCTTGTTGCAGTCAGTACATTTGTGATCTATACTAAAATGTTTGATTAATTTGGAGTGCATATCTGTAGTTTTGACAGAGTCGCTATCCCCGGAGAATTAGAAGATGGTAAATACTCATTTTAAAAGGGCTATAACTTTCATTCAAACAGGATGTTGAATTTACGTAGTCAGTTTTGGTGGGCTTTTATTTTCGGATTCTATAATCCTCTGGCAAATGGAGGTGTTTGCAGAAAGTACTGAAACGGTAAACACAGAGCCCCCGCCCCACCCGCATAGGAAGGGAGCTAAAGGACGTCTGTATTCAGTCACAGCATAAAGCTATACGGCCTGGTTAACCCTTCCCCCAAATTAAGAGAGGTGATAGTTTCTCTTCATCAAAACAAAACCCAAAAAGATAAAAGAAGAAAAAACCAAGACAGATCAGCTGGCCCAGCAGAAGACATGGGACCATAACATTCCTGCCCTTGCTCTGTATCATGAATAGCATGAACAGCATCGGGCGCTCTTTCAGACACCTTTCATCCTCTCCCTGCCTCTGGCTACCACAGCATATTTTGTGATTTTCCCACATAACAAGCGAGAGCTCATACCTCAGAATTCCAACCAAGTTTTATAAAATGCCCAGGAGGCACCTCTCAGGAGGTGGGAGGAAACATAACAAGCTACGCAGAAGTGTATTTCCCCCTGCTGCATAAAAGCGGGCTAGCGGTGCCTGCCAATGGAAAGAAATCCTAAATGGCTTGGAAGTAATGATTCTAAACATTTAATTTACACTTGCTGTTTCTCTTCCTAATTCTGCCTTTCAGTGAAACGGTGTTTATCCCTTCTTTATTGTTAGTATGCAAATGCTGCCTCCATTTCCTCAAATAGCTATGTCATTGTTGTACTGTAAGATACTGTACATTAATGCTAAATGAAGGTTTATGGACTACTGCAAAATAAACGGATCTGTGTCCTCAGCCTGGCATGCCATGCTACAGGCCTTGTGCACAACAAACAGATTACACTATCACCGTGACATTTTTCCATCATACTATAGTGGGGGCTTTTCTCACCTGACGCTTTGGAATACGTGAAATTCACGCGTAGGGAGAGAATTTACAGAAGGCACACACTGATTTTGAAATCTGCCTGATTTCTGTGCAAGTTGCCTAGAAAAATGCTGCATAACTCGTAAGCTGAGAGGCAGTCCCAAAGTAAACCTTTTGTTTTCAGCCTGAAACTGCATGCATAAAAGACTCAGCAGCAGCGTATCATGCAAATGAGTATCTACCATTAAAGGAAATTAGTGTGGAAGCCAGGCGTGCTTAACGAATAGACCTAGAATTTTTTGTCCTTTCTTTCTAGATGTGTGGCAATTACTGAGATACCAACAAATCTCCCTTTTTTCCATATCAACACACACACAAAAGACACTAAACCTCTACATCATTATGCAGCAAACACAGTATGGAATATATTCCTTTTGGATTCACTTCGATGAACTATATGTACTTCAGACCTGACGAGCTAAAACATTCCCATCAGACTTTCAAAATTTTATCAATGCAACAAAATTGGAAGAAAAAAATAAGCTATTTAAATAATAGAATTGCATTAGATTTGTTCATGTAAGTGCTTATTTCCTTCCACGTCTGACAACAGCTGTGCAGAAAACGTCTCTGAGTTTGTCTAAGAGACTGGGAATGCTTTACGAGAGCTGCATCCTTCTTGAATATACACTGTACGAACTTATTTATTTGCACTTGAATAATGCGCAGAGGTACAGCCATGGGATCAGAAGTTGTCTGTCCCTGCTGTCGAATAAACCAGTAACAGCAACAGAAAAAGATAGCTTCTTTCCTCAGGAGGGGTCATACAATAGACAACACGTGGCGACAGAAAAAACAAAGGGAGCACCAAAACCTCTGAGAACATACTTCTCAGCAGGGGAGACAATATTGATACTAAATCACCCACTGCCTCCTTGTCAAGTCTTTGCAGGCTTTCTAGCACAGGAGATCTCCAAGGGGGCTCTGAAGCAGGATGCTTGCAGATGTTTACAAAGAGCTTCTCTTATATGAGCAAAGCAACAGGGGGAAAAATGTGACAGGCTTGTTTGGAAGCACACCCAGGCAAATGCAGGACTGCAGAATAAACCTCCTCTTGTATACCCGAGTCAGAGATCACTGTTAATCAAGAGCTATAACTGTTCTTGGAATTCAGGCATATCAGACTAAAACTTAACAGATCCTTCCTCACGCCAACAATTATCAGAATTGCCGTGGCTTTTATCATAAACACTGTGTTTCTCCAGAGGGGCAGAGACACGATGCAAAAAGGAAAAGGATTTGCCAAGTGACTATGTGGTGAGCAGCTCTACTAATTCAGGGTAGTGCAAGCAGTACATTCCTGCCAGTTCCCCGACCCAGATTTAGATGGCAAAAAGCATTAGCAAAACAGAAGATTATCCATCAGCTATTACAAACCAAGAATTGCAACAGCTGAATTTGTGTGCATGTGCCAAGAAAGGGGGAGAATGTGCCTGGTGAGAATAATCAATATTATTAAGGGTTGTGCTCGTTCTGAGATCCATCCCTTTTATACCACCTAAGTGGCTCAAAGGGGCCTTAATCCAGCCACAAATTGCCAGCAGAGAATGCCCTATGAATGAAAACCACTGCAGCGTTTGTGTTGGGCCTTGATCCTACAAACACCACAAGATATAACACGAACCAGTATGAGAGCTTTCTCCAGCCTTATCTCCTGTCCTTCTGAGCTATCGGTAACTACTTTTGAACTTTTATGGAGGGCATAAACAAGACAACAAGACCTTGATGCCCTCAATTCCTTACACATCCTGGAAAGCCAGGTACTGCCCGCCCAACAGGGGCAAGGCTGGGTCCTAGCCATGCCTCCAACACTGCTGCCTGGCACTAATTAACAGTCATTTCAAACCATGTGGAACCACATGTCTACGTGATTTCATGATCTTTCCACCCCCACCTTCTCTTTTTTCCCCCCTGTGGAATTCCCAGCAGTTTAAGACCATGCAAAACAATGTTCTTGAGAAGAAGAAAGAGATACTGCTACAATTCTTCTTAGTCTTTCTAGGAAGGAAAACAGGAAGATGGGAAATGCCTTGCCGAATCCAAACAGTGGTCAGTTCTCAGCATTCTCAGCATCTTAACTCAGGCTGCGGTCATGGTGGCCAAAGGCCTCGCTCTTCCTGACTGGATGCTGTACATCTTACATACACCCACAGTCTTCACACTGTTGGCTCAGTGCTGGTTCGTGCATTCATACAACATTTCTGCAGCAACAATTTACGGCCAACTATGAAAAACGTGACTAGCAGATTTAAGTGTAATTACTTGGGCTTCCAACTTCATTGTTACATGCCTGAGAGGTAGTTAAACTGTAATAGCACATTTTCCCCTCCAATTCCAGACTCGTACCTTAACAGAAGATCAGTTGTCCTTTGATGGAGGGTGGGGGTAAAGTATTAAAAAAAAACCACATCCAAAAAACCACAGGTGAAAGAGGCCTCTGTATAGACACCAAGAACAGCACTACATTTACAGCTAGAGAACTCTATAATAAGCTCAAATTCTGGAGTAATAAACTTGTCAATGTTTCATTCTTTAATTTCTTCAGAAGTCTTTTAGAACTGCTTTATACAAAATCCCAATTTTAACCCCATGTGAAGATAATGCTGTTGACCTATAGCCAGGATTTATCCTGTCAGCTTTTGCTATACTATGTGTGTTCTGTGTATATTACTTCCCCAAACTGCAAATACCTCTTTGCACTTAAGAAATGGCTCCTGGCAGTTGTCCAGCTTATTTCTATGTCTATGCTCCATCAAAGCTCAATTACCCTGAAAACTTCAATAAATGTTACCAGGATCTCTGCCACAGTTCTTAGAGGACATGCAAGAAGATTGTTTTTTAAGTAATGTTATTGCAGGGAGAAAAAGTAGCTACAAAGTTACATATTTCGCAGAGTTGGGGGAAAGCAAAAAAAAAAAAAAGGATCCAGGTAGGAAAATGTATTAAAAGTGGAATTTTAAGTGCATCTTATAATGAGAGTCATTGTTTTTCTACATATATTCTCTGTACTGATTTCTGAAATTACTTACCTTTTCTTGGTTGTTTATCAGCCCCATTTTAGGTGCTTTATAGTTCTACAAATCATTTTCTGTCCTATGAATGTTTAAGCAGGAAAAGACTAAATGTGATATTAGTGCAGTTTATTAAAACAAAAAAAAAAGGGAGAATAAGTACAAAATAGTAAAATGGAATAACATGGAACCAGTGAAAAGTGCTATACAAAGGTAATTTTGGAGGGGAACATTAAGTATTCAGTGAAGGTTAGTTTGCACTGCTAACACTGAAGGCATGGAAGTTGATTGACTGATTTTTTTTATTTTTTTTTTTTTTCCCCAAACACATCTGACCAAACCACAGCAGTTTTGGAGACATCACAATAAGCCACCTAACACTCACATTCGGTGCAGAGAGGCAATGAAGGTCTGAAGCACACAACATGGCAGAATGGCAGACCACCACAAACAAACAGCCAGTCTGTGAGAGATGTACAGTAAATATCAGAAAAATTGAATTGCAAGGGACACAGCTGCTGGAAGTCCCTAATGCATTCTTCCCTAAGCACAGCCACGTAACCAATTATATACTTTGGTTGTAAAATTTAGAGATGGACATGTTTTTTCCTCTAGTTCTATTACAGACAAACTACAAGGGAGTGGTAGCTGTGAGGCAGTGGAGCAGAGGCTCTGCAGGAATAGCTGAGACTCCACAGGAAGCACTTAGTGCTGCTGAGGCTTCACAAACGATAACAAAAGCATTGTTCTCTGATTTTAGATACTGATACAATGAGCTTTTTAATGACCAGACCAATATGAACAGGATCCCATGTGAATATGCATTAAAACATTTTGTATTTTCAATTTTTAGCAGTTCAGTTATCACTGAGCTAATTATGGAAAAGCTTGTCAAGCTTCACGCTGACTCTACAGTCTGTATTTTTGCATCATCCAATGTAAAAAAAAAATGTTTCCAAACAAAAATTCACGCGTAAAGAGTGCTAACATTGTAAAGGTTACTGACACACCATAAAACCCAACTTATTTTCTATATAAAGTGTACACTGAATCAAACCACCTGCTTTGAAAACCTCATTTAACCATGAGAAAATTGACATTCAAATGCAGACACTGATCCACAAACCAACAGGATGGCTCAGCAGTGTAAAAAGTCTCAGAGAATTGCTACATCCAAAACAAGATAACGTGCGTGGGGCTAACCATTAATTTGAACTATTAAGTACCACGACTGTGGCAGCTAGTCTCATCTTGGATGAGGAATCTACCCCTGAGAGCGTATTAGATGCCAAAATCTGCGCACACACTACCTGTCCCCTCATACTGTTCATATTTTGCCTTTGTGCATTTTTATGATTCAAAGAGACCAAAAGTAACACCTCGTGTGGATTTGGATAAGCCTTCTTTTGGAAATTTATAAATAAGTAACAGACTAATATATGGGGTTTAAATTTTGTAGTCTGAAACATTTTTTTGTCTCTGAGAACAAACGTGGCCGTAAATCCTACAGAGGATAATATTGCATATTCCACAGCTGAAGATTTCCACAAATCCTAAAGGTTGTGACATCTGCCAGATTATAGATACAGGACAGGACATTTTGTAATAATGTGTGGTTTTTAACAGTGCAGGACTGAAATTCACTGTGCTCACAGGCTGAACAGAGTGGGTTTGGGTTTTGTTGGAGGTGGGTTGTTTTGGTTTTGGGTTTGTGGTTTGGTGGTTGGTGTTTTTGTGGTGGGGTTTGTGGGTTTTTTGTCCCAATCAGAAAGAAGCTAAATCTCCTTTGAAATACAGATTTTAAGCTGTTCTTCATATTTGGTCTCATAAAATTCAAGCATTTGAAAATCCTAAAGTTCTGTCAAATGAGCCATCCCAGCCCCGAGTGCACTAATAGTTCTTACTGACCCTGACCACCCTTACCTGACACCCCCACTCAGTCCTGCCCAGGGCCCCCAGCCCTTGCCGTCTGGAGCTGTTGCTGGACCTTGTTGGCAGCACCCGGTTCTGCCACCCACCCACGGGGCCTCATCCTGTCCCATCCCTGTGGGACAGCACCCGCGCCTGCTGCACCCTGGCAAGGAAGAGACCGAGGGAGGGTTCAGGTGAGGCTGAAGCATTACTTTGTGAGTCACCCACAGCAAAATGACCAGCTTCACACCCCTTAAACTTGCTTCAACACGGGACAGATGACCCAGCACCCAGTCAGTTCAGGACATCCTTGCAAGCTCAGTGCTAGAAGCTTAAATAGAACTTCAGTTGTGTGCCAAGCTCAAGTTTTTGTAGAGTGTACTGCTCCTCTGGTGCCCATCAAGTAGCAGGGACACACTTCAGGAAAAGAAGTTAAAAAAAAAATATTGGCAAGAGCAGAAGACAGCAGGAAAACGAGTAAAAGTAGCAGTGGAAATTGTGAAAGATCAATACCATTAGCTGGAAATGCACAAAACTGACCTACAAAGGCACAATAACTTTTCAACCCTTCACCACACTTGGGTTTCTACTCATAGGTTTGCTTTAGACCAAACTGCATTTAGGAAGAACATATTTTGAGAGCTATCTCGAACATTTTGCATTACGCTAGAGAAGTCCACAGCCACGGATCATTAGGATTGTTGCAAAAACCATTGCATTGTCAAGGTCTCAAGGTAACAATGTGATCAACAAACTGCAAAAGCCAGCTCTGGCCAGGCAGAGGACTAGCAGCAGAAATTTGGCACTCTTGACCTCCCAAGTCCAGGGAAGGAGTAGAGGGCACAAGTCAGTCATGCACGTGCTGCTGTGCTGGAGAGGCAAGTCCCGGGTGACTGCGAGAGAGATCTCCCTTCTGATTCTCTTCTCACCATGACAAACAGAAACAGAAAAGAGACTGCTAGAAAATACCTGCTTCAATGTAGCCAGGGATGCATGTGGTCCATGCTATAGGTGATGACATAGGTAGTGTTACAAGGGGTGACAACACTGGGGTGTCATTGCGCGTGGGTACCATCCTACCCCACGTATGGGACGGCTCTGCATCAGCCCCGACCCTCTAGAGGATCTCGTTGCCAGCCCAAACACACATGATCCTGATGGTAAACATGTACATCCTGGGCCCCTGAGCAATATATTACCCTGCTTTGTCCAGGCATCTTACAGACCAACCTCACCAAACACGTCTTTGTTATACCCAGTATCCCATAGCTTTAAAGAAAGGGTCCGATGGCTCACTTGCTTTAATTCCATTGTATTTATGCTGAGTTCTGTTTCTAAGGATCCTGTTAAGGGACCTTGGGTACAGTTTCTCTTATCAATAAGTGTCCAAGCAAGCAGAGGAGCACAATCATTTGCATTTTCCTAAATACTTACACCTTGTTTTAACCCCTATCTCCACTCAGAGACCGAGAGTCTCACCTGAATCCTCCTAGAGAAAGCACTCTGCTTAAGAGGACTTTCTGTAACTTTTTGTTATTGGAAGGCAAATATTGCTACTTCCAATAGTTAGGCTGCCCAACACCAAAAATACTTGAAAACATGAATTTTGTGTTTGGCTTTAAAAGTATGAAAAAACCATACAAATACCAAGTGTAGTATTACTCTTTGTTATGTTTCTCTGAAGTCATTAAAAGAACCCAAAGGCTGCTGTGATTTATGGCAGCTGCCGTCGCCCTCCGGGCAGCAATAGGCAGCAGGGCAGCCCCAGCACGTAGGGACATCCAGTTACACTTCCCAAGTTAGCGAAACAACACGCTCAGCTCATCGCCTCCCTCTCGTGCCATTCAGCAGCTGTCTATGAGGAGCCTGCAGACTAGAAGTGATAAGAATGAAAGTGCTTCCATCACATTACACGCAGACACCAATTTAAAATTAGATGTATTAGCAGATATGAAAAATATAGGAAGTCCAAGAGCTTCAGATTTCGTGACGCCTCACACTAAAACCATCAATCGATTTAAAAACCTAATAAAATTTATAAAGGAGTATAATTATCTATAAAGTCTATTCAATTATAAAACAAGATGAAGAAAAAAACAGACAAAATAAGACTGCTGCCTTGTATTTACTGATCCATTTAATGTTGCTGGTTGTACACACTGAATTAATATTTTCCTCATGAGGATAGCTTGAATATTTATTCAGGATACCAAGGAATGAAATCACTATTTAAAAACAATAGTGAAAGCCTTGCCAGCATCAGAAGGTTTTATTTATTATCAACAAATTCTAAGTATATGTACATATATACACACACATTTAGTGTGTATATGCTTACATATCCATTTATGTATCTATATGCTTACATAAACAATGTGTGCATGTATATAAAAATGCAGTTTTGGTAGGTTCTTGTGGTTTATCAAATATATGTGAAGTTAATTTGTGATTAGGAGAAGCCAGATAATGTCACGCTTCTTATGTTAAGGTCATTATTAATGTTTATTTTCTGTAGTCCCAGAGGGGCGAAATACTAGGTTTCATCAGGGTTTTCAATAAATTGTTAATTAAAATTTACAGCTTTGGAAAATTCTTTTCTGACTGAAAAAGCAGTATTGGCCAGCTCTATTCTCAGAGGGTTTTGTACTGTATCATTGCCAAATCCTGTTTCTTCCTTAAAAAAACAGTTTTCAAGAGCGCTGAGCTACCGCAGCTTCCATTAACTGCAACTGGAGCTGTGACTTCTCAGCACCACTAAAAAAAAAAAATTTAAAAAAAGTCAGAACGTGTCTGGTTAGCTGTGGATGAAGATTTAGGTTGTTCCTGTTCCTTGCATTTATTTGAAGGAGAATTTTAAAGTTGATGCAAAGGCAAATATAACCCCCAGCATGTTTCAGTTACCATCTTTGGTCCTTTTTAATATTTGGACCTTGTCTATTCTTTAATTGCACAGTGGAGTCACATTAACTAACTTAAAGTATCAAATTACTATGTCTGGAAGTACTAAAATTATATTAAAAATACCAAACTGTCTGAAGTATATGTTACACCTCTAGGTCATTCAGAAGTAAGCTTTCATATTTAGAATGCACTAACAAAAATTCCCGTTATAAAGTACAAGGGGTTTTATTCCCCAAAAAATTCTTGACCTAGAAACTCACATTTTAACTCAGTGTGAGGCATTTTGATGTCACTCAGAAGTCAGACAAATTCCTGAAGATACTTTGCTAAAGAACAAATCCTATACAGCGGGGAAAATTAGCTGAGTGAAAAAAAATATGCAGCAGTCATTAGCAAACTACCACACAGATAACACCATGGCAGCGTGAAGACAGAAGGAGATAGATTTATCACCTGCAAAGGCCACAAGTGTCTTTGAAACTTATGAGCTGCAATCAGCATCTCACAGAACTTTCAGAAGTTTAGTCAGAAGAAGATCAGCTGGCATATGCAGTGTCTTTTAATAGTATCCAAGTTGCCAATGCCTGAAAAATTGAACAGGAAAACTGGAAAAAGTTTTTCTCAGGGAAAAAAATATAATCCCAGTGAGAAAAACATGAAGACTGGGTTTCCAGCAGTGTTTCAGCTACTGTTGGCTGAACTCTTGAAGTAAAGAGGCAAGAACATGTACTGAAGGGAACAGTTCAAGCTTCTGGAAATGTCATTAAAATGAAACCGGGTTTTCTTCAGACAGTAGTGCTTTTTAAATTACCTTCTCAATTACCTGAGCCTTCTTGTCATGTTTTGCTACTTCTTCATGTTTAGGAACTCAAGGACAGTCTAACTCTAACAATGCACACAAGAAAAAAAAGGCACCAACACTTAGGTACCACATTCTCATATATTTTAAATGGTAAATTACAGTCAGTACTTAATCCCCTTCCCTTCCTGTTTTTTTGCTGCCTTATCTTCTATTTGGCTTGGGTATTGAGATTTAAATCCAAAGACAGGTTTCTCATGAAACTGTGAGAGACATCATTTGATCTATATATTAGATATATATCTATCTAATCTAATTCAATTGCCCTAGAAAATAAAGATACGGTACTACGCAGCTACCATAAAGAAACATCTAGTGTGATTTAAAAATGTGGGTTCTTTTGTTTTTCCATGTTTTCTTTTTGACAGTACACTTTTTTCCATTTGCCTAAATGTTAAAGCTACTTAATTGCTTCAGAAAAAGAAAAATTAAAATTAACATAGAAATCCCCAGGTTTTAGGCTCTGAAAGACCCATCTAAAAGAAAACCAAAGGAAAATGTTGCAAAACAGGAAATGATCTGAAATAAACAAAACTGTTCAGTGCATGGTGAGTTAACCTTGGCTGGATGCCAGGTGCCCACCAAGCTGCTTGGGCACTCCCCTCCTCAGCTGGGTGGGGGAATGTCATGGTTTAATCACAGCCAGCAACTAAGTACCACGCAGCCCTTGCCCCCTGCCCAGTGCAGTGGGGAGGAGAATCAGAAAAAAAGGTAAAACCCATAGACTGAAGTAAGAACAGCTTAATAACTGAAATAAAATATAATACTAATACTACTAATAATAATCGTAATGAAAAGGGAGATAACAAAAAGAGAAAGAAATAAAACTCAAAAGACAACCCCCCAAAAAACCAAACCAGTGACGCACAATACAATTGCTCACAACCCGCTGACCGATGCCCAGCCAGTCCCCAAGAAACGATCCCCAATAGCCAGCTCCGCCCAGTTTATACACTGAGCATGATGTTCTATGGTATGGAAAATCCCTTTGGCCAGCTGGGGTCAGCTGTCCTGGCTGTATCCCCTCCCAACTTCTTGTGCCCCCCAACCTTCTCGCTGGCAGGGCACGAGAAGCTGAAAAGTCCTTGATTTAGTACAAGCACTACTTAACACACTGGTGGTTTAGTTGTTGCTATCAACATTATTCTCATACTAAATCCAAACCACAGCACTGCATCAGCTACTAGGAAGAAAATTAACTCTGTCCCACCCAAAACCAGGACAGGGAGAAAAAAGTACAACAAAAGCCTTGTGGGTCAAGATAAGGACAGGGAGCTCACCAATTACCATCACAAGCAAAACAGACTTGACTTGGGGAAATTAATTTAATTTGTTTCCAATTAACAACAGAGTCGGATAATAAGAAATAAGAACAAATCTAAGAACATCTTCCCCCTCACCCCTCCCTTCCTTCCCAAGCTCAACTTCACTCCCAATTTCTCTGCCTCCTCCCCCTGAGCAGTACAGGGGAATGGGGGCTGCGGTCAGTTCATCTTATGTCCTCTGCTGCTCCTTCCTCCTCACTCTCTTCCCCTGTTCCCGTGTAGGATCTCTCCCACAGGAGACAGTCTGCCATGAACTGCTGCAGCGTGGGTCCCTACCACAGGGTGCAGTCCTTCAGGAACAGCCTGTTCCACCCTGGGTCCCCCACAGGGTCGCAAGCCCTGCCAGAAAACCTGCTCCAGCCTGGGCTCCGCTGTCCACAGGGTCTCAGGTCCAGCTGGGAGCCGGCTCCAACGTGGGCTGCCCACGGGGTCACAGCCTCCTTCAGGGTACGTCCACCTACTCCACTGTGGTCCTCCATGGGCTGCTGGGGAATCTCTGCTCCATACCTGGAGCATCTCCTCCCTCTCCTTCTCCGCTGACCTTGGTGTCTGCAGAGTTGCTCCTCTCACATATTCTCACTCCTTTCTCCCAGCTGTGTTTGTGCAGCTCCTTTCCCCCTTCTTAAATACATTATCCCAGTGGCGCTACCACCATGACTGCTGGGCTCAGCCTTGGCCAGTGGCGGGTCCCTCTTGGAGCCGACTGGCACTGGCTCTGCCCGACATGGGGGAAACTTCTCACAGAAGACCCCCCTGCAGCCCCCCCCGACTTGCCACGCAAACCCAATACGGTGCAGTTGTTTCATTCCCAGATAGCACCCAGTTAGGAGTAGGTGTACAGACTGAACTCCATGGCTTGCTTTGCATCTCTATTACAGACAGAACCCAAACACCTTTGGTATTTCTGAGCACATTTTCATTCCCAGGTCTTTTAAGAGCTTTAGCTCCAAACTTGGCTCCTGCCAGTAGGATTCATGAACACCAAATGTATCTGATTTCATTTTTCATTTTAATTAAGAGATATTATTTGACATGGTTTGACAACATAAAGCTTACTAACTACAATGCGATGATCGATCTTGGACCATAACGCCTGTCATCAAAACCTATTAACATCACTATCTGCAAGACAGTTCTTCAGGTTTCTAAGGACAATAACCTGGAAATTAAATCATGATCAGATATTCTAAGCAAATTATTCCAGAATAGAATACATTAATCAAAAATATATAATTAACTCTAAGTGCAATAGAACCAATTACTGGAAATCCTAAGGATACAATTATTTTTAAAAGGCAGTAAAAAGTGAAGGGATAAGCAAATTGAATTTTGCTAGAGGTTATTCTCTATGAAAATCAGTATTTTTCAAATGTGCTGTATCCTGTTTCTCATGTATGAATAAAGCATATTGCTTTTGCTCAGGATTTGTGCCAAACTGCTTGCAGCTGAGCCAGTTGGGGGTATACACCTCTCCACCCCACTCAAAGACTGTTATAATCTGTCATTCCCATGAGTGCCATGGGCTTCCTGTTCTTGCCCCTTGTATTAAAATGCAAAAACAAAACAAGAGATTAGCTATCAACGATGCCAATAGCATAGCTTATTTCTGCTAGAATGTCTATGGAACTATTAAAAGAATTCAGGTTGCCTTATTTAAATCCCCGATTTATAAGGGGACGGTTCTGGAAGAGTTTCTCTGTCACACTGAGAGGCTGCTGCATTTCTGTTCGTACAGTTTGGGGGGTTGTTTTCTCTTTGTGTTCTTTATTTCTTACATACCATAGTCTGAGGGGAAATTACTATTCATAAAACTATGATTCATTATTATTCTTGTAAGTGATAATCACTTCATTAAAAGGAGAGTACCAGAATCTGTACTGAAATCAGCAATTTAGGAATGTATGGGTAGATACTGAACAGTTGGAGCCTTGCCCAAATGTCTCTCCTCAATCAAGTCTTCCTGTATGTACACAGCAATCACACAGAACCCAGAAACCAAAGGAAGCAATACAAAGTTGAAGCCTTAGTTCATTCCTGGAGGTGGCATTATAAAATGAATCCTTTTTATTCTTTCCACTTCCAACACGTTATAATAGTAATGAATACTAATGCAATATCACTCCTTGATGGGATTTTTTTTTTCCTAATGATACAGAGCACTTTAAAGGATTCCCCCCTCCCCCCCCGCCTCCACCAAGTGTAATGGTATTTTAATTATGTAGTTCTAAATGCTCAAGAACTTTAATGAGGAATTTGATAGACTAATTGAACAAGATGCAGCCAAATATAAAAATTTAAATAGATGCTCCACACACTTTACGATTCTTGGCAAAGGTGCCTGAAAAATGTGTTGACCCGTTTACACATCACCCTGGGTATTTCACTTCACTGCTTCACATTCTACATCGAAAATCCATCTGATGGCAAGGAAAACGAGGATATTAATCTGCAATTGCAATGTCACCATCTTCATCTAAGCGTTAATTGTACAGAAGCAACAATTCTGTATATTGCGGGGGAGAGGTTCCATTAAAGAACAAGATAGGTATAAAGAGAACAAACTTTAACTCACTTGAACAGCTAAGATTGAATCTTGGGGAAAAACTTGAAATTTAGAAGAGACAAAGAGCTTTTTTTTCCCCTTCGTATCAGCACTCCTAATGTTTACCTGATAGAATACAAGCCTTTAAGGAGGTTGTTTAAAGTTACCCTTCTCATTTACAGCAGCTCCATAACGTAACAAGAACTTTGGAGAAACTACTGTAATTACAAGAGAATAAAGCTTCTGTGAAAGCAAAATCAGGGTCAGAATCCCTAAATATCTTGGGTTGCAAATCTGTACCATAAAACCCCCAGCTTTTAAAAGCCAGCACAGTGATAAGTGTCTGAAGGCTGGAAGTCCTGTTTTTAACCATTTGACTTACTGCAGACAGCAAAAGGACCTGTTCTTCATATCAGTGACTTAACACAGTCACTGCCACAGGAATAACATGTCAGTCTCCCCGGCAATTCAACACACTCCTCCAGTGTCAGTTTTAGATGGACCTTTGTCTGTTGCTTCCGACCAAGAGCTGCTCTGATCACAAAAGAATGACTGTTAAATGACTGTAAAGCCATCCTTACCATTTAATATTCCTTATTATGTATTATTACAACAATGCATCTTATTGAAGTGCATCACTTATTAAATATGAATATTTAACTATCCATACCTTTGCTAAGCTACTCTTTCATTCTAAATCTTTGGAGGCTACATGACACAAACTGAAGGTCTTCTGTTTATTTAGATATTTCAATTTATCTTTGTGCAAACATTGGTTCACCTTCCATCAGTTCACCTTCCAAGAAGAGGTATTTCATGTTGCTTTTAAGTTAATTTTCACTTCAGATTTCTTCCAATGCAGCCCCATTAGCATGAAAAAAAATGCAATGCAAGATCTGGAACAATTTTGCCTTCCTGAAAGTACCCTTTGGCCTGTTTTGCTGAGTTATCATATAAGCCAGGCTCGATTGATAAAACATGCTAAAATTTGTGATTTTAATGGAGGTGAAGATTAAGGACACGTGCCTTCTGGAATAGCAGGTCTCTCCGTGGGCACTAGCACTCGGGAAGCCCAGCAGTGCTGTGTCCAGGGAAACCTCAGCTTCAGCCTTCCTCCAGTGTGCGTGTCCATCCAAGTTCTTTGCTACATCCCTGTCTTTCTGTTGCCAGAACACAGTGGTCTGTGGAATTCTGCACCTCCATCAGATTAGTCTCATATTAGCCACAACATTCAACAGTTCTGGGGAAGAATGGCAGAATTGCAGAGAGGGAGCAGGATGGGGAAAGACTCCTACACTTCATAATGCAATGAAAGAAAAGCATCTCTTTATATGGCACAAAAACATTCCATAAACTGTTGCCCACCACCTCTTAGCCGCTTCCAGATACAAGCCCACCCAGCAGGTCAGCTTGTCACAAACAAGCTGTTCAGGTCATGTAAAGAATCACCAAAGGTATTAGCAAAAGAGTTTTACTAGGAATTTGTGGGAGTGCGACTTTACAAACTTCAGTGGCAAGGTTCACCCTATTACTTACCACATAGACAAGTCACACAAAGGAGAATCAAATTTAAAATTAAGAAGAAATGATTTACACAGGGATTACAGGCGTAAAAAGGTAAGGGACACCCTCCAATTGAGTCACGAGGTTCAGCACAGACACCCTTGCTTTCTAAATTCTTAATAGAGTTTAGGCATGCCTGGATCCAATCTTAGTTTCAGACTTGGACAACTGTTTATGTTAAAGATGTCTAAGGTTTTGTTCACAGTTTAAGGTTGATCATAGGATTTTAGCAGCACTTAATCTCTGATTAATTTATCATTTACAAAGTGAATCAAGTAGGGTTTTCTACAACCACAACAGTAACTTAATTACGGCTCTGAGATAGTAATACTTATTGTGAGGTACCTACACCCGTTCACACACACATGCACACACACAAAAGAGCAGATGTATAGAGATGCATGTACAAAGGTACCCATCAAAAGTTCCCCTTAAGTTCAGTAAAATACTCGCATCAAATGCCCTTGCATTTCTCAGCGGGTGAAGTGCTGAGCCTCAAGGAGCAGGAAAATCAGCCCTGGCCCCATTGTCAACTTTTGGCCGTGGTCCCCTGGTACCACAAACTTGGAAGTTCGCAAGCTCTGAGAAGTGTCCCACTCAGGGGGAGATGCTGTTCACGGCCCATTGCAGTCCAGGAGAGCTCAAAGGGCCTCCATTAGGACCGCTGTTCATAGGGTCAGAGGTGTTCGGCTTTAGTCAACAGTAATTTTCCATCCTGGCCACAATCCAAGTCAATAATTACTGGTTTTTCAAAGTTCCAGTGACAGCGGTACCATACCACTCTGATTTAGATAAAGAGTGGTCCCAGGCTTCTTAGGGGATGCTATGGTTCAGATAAGGAATGCCCCAAGGCTGTCAGGTGTTGTGGTTCAGGTAAGGGATGTTTCTTGTACAGCCAGTACAGTTTCCCCACCTCAGCCGTACAAGAGTCTCTGGTATGGCCAAGGGATGCTGCACTGCCCAACTCATTACACAGAGGCCAAGGCCCGATGGGGGTTCCTGGGATGGTAGAACAGCCCAGGGAAGGGGATGAGATGCACCACTGCACAGCTGTCATCTGCACTTGATCAGTCTTCAGTGCTTTCTAGGACAAGCAACTGACTGAGCACTGATGGATAGCTAGGTTGTCATTAAATCGCTAACACCGATTTTAACTTCCCAACACCTATGTTGTGTCAGACAGGACATTGCATCTCCCAGAGCAACCACAGGCAGCTGCTGGAGATTCAGGAGATCCTATAATGGATGATTAAGGAATAACTCACTTTCTGGGGAAGGTTTCTTTCTAATTTGCAGGCACTGAGAGGATTTGCAATAGTCAGAGATATGATCATATACTGTCTATCATGCCTGCGGACATTCAATAGCCATATAAATATCTGGTCAATGAACTCTGTGAAGAGCTTACTATTTTGTGGCAACAAGTTCTATAGATTAATTCTGTTTGGTAGAAAACAGATACAATTAATTTGTAACCTAGCAATGTGAATCAAGTCACTTTTGCTGTCACTAAATTTAACCTGCCTTGCTAATTTGTTTACATCTTCTGTGCTTACATTTGTTCATAAGCTGTCCAAAGACCCACTAGCAGTACCTAAATAATTGTACTGCTAATGATAATTAGTTCTACATTGGGTCATACTGCTAAGTTAACTGAGCAATAAGTATGATATCAACAGCTGAAGGAAAAAGATACAGAGAAATTACACTTTTGGGCCTCACACATTCTTATTAGATGGCCTGAAGTAATATTTTGCATTTTTCAATGCCATTGTAAGTGTTCTGCAGCTGGCTGGTAGACCATATGGGTTTTGTAGTGTTTAAAAAAAATAAATATCTGATGATTCATGTAAAAACACGATGACTGTGTGAAATACTGTAGGATGACAGCTTGTTTTTATTATAACTCCTGAGAATCACTGGCTTGAATAATTTTAGGAAGAAATATGTTGTGTGTGTTTGTCTTCATACACTTAACGATACGTCTTTCAGCTAACACAAAACAAAATGTCAGAAATCTAACACCTTCGGCACTTCTAACCTTGGTACATGTGGAAATCTGGGAATCATCTACTGATGTGATACACAAGTTGTCTTATAGAACCTCTTCTCCACAGGTGTGACCTTTCTTCCATGAACAGTCATTTGTCTTAATGACAAGTTATGACACACCTACAGCTTGACTAACGTGCTCCAAAACACAGCGCGTGCTCTTGTGACTAACTGCAATAATGCAGAAGCTTATGCAAAGCAGCTAATGTTACATTCCAAATAACACCATCTACCCAATTTGCACATGCTCACTAGCTTATAAGAACTGGAGGTAGTCAAACTTATGGCATTTGGTCAACCCACAATAATTCAGAGCCCAAAATGATGCTCAGGTCCATACACACAGGTTACTTTTGTCATAAAATTTGTACCTCATGCTGATGCCCACTAGGTATGTCTCCACTGAATTCAGATACATGCCAGCGAAATTTAGTGTAAAGATCTGCAGGAATCTGTGTTTTTCATTCAATAGGTTACACCAAGACTTGCACCTGAATTGCAAACACAGTTCTAAGCTTTCCTGAAGACTGCGATATTTGAATTCAGAATTAAGTTTTGTAGCTGAGCCAAATGTTTACAAAGGGGGGTGTATGTCACAAACGCTGACAAAAAGTGATATTAAGGAAATTTTTTTGGGAATAATTAAAGCAAAGTGGGGGAAATAATCTATAAGTACTGAAAAGTTGTGTCCAGTAAGTAGTACATTATTAAAAAGGTTGTCTAGGATAACCATTGAAAAGCCCTATTGATACATTCTGTCCAGTCACCAAATTCTTCCAGGACAATTTCTCATTATTGGGCATTCTTGCCTTGGTGCTATGTTTTAAGCATCCACAGGGCTGAAAACACACCTGGTTCCTGCTCCATCTGATGAAAGCAGTCTTGCATGTTTGCACTAATCTCAAACTTTTAAGGGAGCAGATCTGAAGAATGTGGAGATGATGTCCAACCATCCTACACTTCCTGAAATTCATGTTACACTGAGAAAGCAGTGCGGAGGAAAACAAAAGGGATGTGCCTGACCCAGCCCAATAAAACCACGTAAACTGGAAAGTAAAGCTGCTGGTTCAGTTTTGCATGTGTTGTGTGCAGACAAGTCAACTTATTCAATATGCAGTGTCATTTACTTTGCTGAGACACTGAAATAAGTACAGAGAATGTATCAAGGGGGGAAAAAAAAGGATCAGATCATGCCACCAACAGCTACATGGTAAGTCCCAATGATGTTCAAATGTTTAATTTTAACTGATAGATGTACATTGCTGAGAAATTCCCTAACTTGAGTTAGACTATTACTCTGATCCCTTACCTCTGGCATGTTCAGAAGCCCCTCAGAATCAGTGCTGATACATTTCACTTCAGTGCAAGATAGCACTACACCTGCATCAGACATGGAATAGCAATTCTTTTTATTACTGATACTACAAGCAAAATTAAAATCTTAGTTCTTCAGCACAGAAGTGCTTTTCCATTTTTCCAGTTAATTTCTGATGCTTTTCTTTCAGTAAAAAATGTACATTTTTTATGCCTGTGAGTTTCTGTGTGTATGGACATTTATAAATGTATGTAAGCAGATAGGTACTTACTGATTAGGCTGAAATAGGGATCTCTCAAACTGGATGGTGCTGGATGTTACCAAATATGATTACTTCTAGGAAGTCAAACACTGGCAGTTATGCTTTGTACCTTTAAAATACTCCAGGGTTTGATTATTTTATGATAATCACAATCCCCGCCATGCCTTATTACACAAATAGTCATCTCAAACTGTGAAACTGAGAAACATGACCTATAAAGTTTATCTAGCGCAGCAGTTTTCTTCCTTGGTGATTTTGCTGTCAACATTGCATTAATCTATGTCTATTTTTGAGCAAGACACAAACAGCACATTATCATGGAGAAGAAACAAATGTTAATGAAGCAACACAAATCAGCTTGTGTTTCTGAATATGAGATTTCAGGACACAAGAGATCAATAGCTACAGTGCTGTTCTCTTAGCATACCCATGACCCAAGATTTGGCAAGACGAAAAGGCCATCTTGTGGACCTACTTCATATTAAGAAGTTATGTCAAATAAATAAGCATAAATATAGCACAATATTATTATTCAAGTAAAGAGGAACTAGTTTGTCAGCTAGTGACTAAGTCATGGTAAAACTATAATAAAGGCATTCTTATATGATTTAATGAAGAGCGGTATTTTGGCAGCCTTTCTGGAGAGCATTAGAACAGGCTTAACCTGACGAAGATGCAAACATAGCATGGGTACCAGGATGAGAAGGTGTTGTTACAGTCCCGCTTCAGTATATTTTCAGATTGATTAGAATGTTTGCTTGACGTTCTCACCTTATCATTCACTCCAAAATGTCAACAGCCACTTATGAAATTAAGATTTAAGAAAAGGTGATAAGAAAAAACGTTTGCCTCAAACATGTCAGATTATAAACACTTCTATTGGCAGTAAATGAGGAAAAAGGGTCTTCACAGCTTCATCACAATCCAAGATTGTCATCTGACTGATTGATGCATTGTTAAAGCTTTCCCCTTAAATCCAAGTTGCACCTTTTTGCATAGCGTTTATACCTCAATCAAGTAAGTGCTGAGCAGATCTTACTGCAAAGGTAACGGCAGAAATTGCCAAACTGATTTGAGAAATACTTTTTTCCATAAACACTTCAGAATTTCTGTGCACCTGGATTATCTGGTGACCGCTTCTCAGATTATATCCATTTCATGGATGCAGTGCCAGTTGGACTACTCTGCCTATTGCCAGTGGGTCCTTCTGCTCTACACAACAGTAGGACTTCCACACATCTATACTTGCTGTGTTGTTAAATAGAAAGCCTAATTATGCATTTTACATACATACAGAGATGATCTATTATAACCTGCAATCATTTGTCATACCAGGATCACGGCACAGTTATCCTACATCAGCATTCCTCCAAAACTGAAGTATGAGGAAATAACCAGCACTCCGGATGGAAACAAGCGCATCCTGCTACAAAGGGTGGAAAGCCAGCCCCATATTGCTGCTGTGCCCTTCTATGTGCTGCCAGAGCTACCCCAGCTGCTCTATAGGTGTCCAAGCAGCTGCTCTGTGCTCATTAACGGGCTCTCCTGCTATGCAAGGTGAATGCCCTGAGAAAGTGTGTACTAAATACTACTCCAACCTTCACTATCAAAATAAGAGTTGACATATAATGCAATACACAAGCAGTCTGGTAGGTGATGATGTATAATGTGTCTTTTGGTATGGTTAGCAGACATTAAACAAATACTCGAGAACTTTCAAGGGTATTTGTTCTAGCTACACTTTCTTACTTTTTTGAAGATATCCCAAAGAGTTCCTTCAAATAAAAACAGAATCACAAAGCTCACTGGTAGTAGCACACATCACCGTCTGGCTGTATTGCACGCTTTGTATTTTCAATAAGCATCCCTCCTGCAGGATGTCCCAGTAAACATCCTAGTTTTCTATGTCACATTCAATACCACTTCTGCTTAAGAAAACAAAGGATAAAGTTATGATATTATCACTCCAAGTTTCCATAAATTATCTCTGTAATATCTCACTACTTCATTTTCCTCCTACATAAAAGCAATACTCATGGAACCACCCGACTACTGTTTCTTTCTGATATCCCTCTGTATGTTGGGCTTTAAAAAAACAAACAACCTTGAGAGACTTGGAAATGCAGCTTTTCAGTGCCATAGCCAAGACCCAATTTGTAATAGTCTGTTCTGTATTCCAGCTGCCCCATAGAAACCTGATATTTTGTTTTAAGTTATCTTTGCCCACGGTTGCAGAATGAATCATTCCTTTCTTGAAAGTATGAATAAATCTTTTTAGTAATGCCCTGTGTCAAGGTGGTAAGGAGCTGATGTGACATTTTGTATCCTACTTATTTCAAAAAGACAATTAGGGCCCTCAAGGTGAGTATTACATTCTGCTCTTTAAATTTCTGCAGTTTATCCAGGAACTTCTTGCTTCAGAAATGAGAATTTTACTGTTTCCACTCCCAGCACTGGTATATCCTGGGCATTAGTGAATATCTAATGAAGGAAAAACATTAGATCCCACAAATATAGACACATATATACCTGATAAATGGCCCAGCATAGTCTAAACAAAACACTGTTAGAAAAACTCTGGGGAAAAGCGAAAATATTTAGGCATGAGATGCATTTTGTAAAACCCATGAGACAATTAGGCGGTGTCTTCTATTTCTGTAGAAGTTCCTCGCCTCTGAGGCGCAGAGGGAGACAGATTTAACCCGTGCTTCTAGTATTTATTTCTGACACCAATACCTAGGAGTTTTCGGGACCTGGAATTTGGAAAAAACAAGGCACTTTAAAAACCACACCTTAATGGTTTTAACAGAGACCCAAAGGGTCGTTTTAATAAAATAAAATTAGAAATGGAGCTATCTTAAGTCTGGTTTCTAGGTGATGGCTCTGTCATGAAAGAATAAGAGGAACCATCAAATTTTACCAGGCCTATCCTGTAAATTCTCAGGTACTTCGCAGAATGTCATGTCTGAGGTTAAACATGCCTGTTTTAACTATTTCAATCCTCCAGCAACTTCTGAATCCCCCAACAAAATTCAGCCAAACCTGCCATATGAGTAAAGAGCTCAAAGATTTTAATTTCTTAAAAAAACAACAAAATGAGCAAACAAAAAAAAGAATCCACAAAAACACCCCACAACCACACACACACACACACACACAAAAGAAAAATCAACCAAACAATCCACAGACACCTCATCATCAAGATGGGGCACAGGAGCCACTTGCAAGTGAGTAACCCCACAGAGCAGGCTGCATTGCATTGTCTTTTATTCTTGGCCCATGAGGTGGGACAGCTGCAGAGCAGCTGCAGGTTTGCATACACTTGGTTTGGAGCTGAAGCACAAACTACTTCTTGCCTTCACCGTGATACAAGGGAGAACAGAAACTCATCTGATGGAAATTAGAGGATGCAGAACATGACTGAAAATACAATGGGAAGGATGAAGTTTTAAAAGCCACAAAGGAGCACAAGTTTTTTCTAAAGAGGAAGGAAGAGGTATAAGACACAGATCTGTAGGAAGGAGGACATGTTAGTTATGCTGCCTATGCAACAGCATAAATTACATATATGCCTGCCCACTTCATGTTGTACAAATTTTAGTCTTCAGATTATTTTTGCATTTTAATGCATTTGTTGAGACCTTCAATGTGTGCCATGCAGAGTGTATAGACCACTTCTGACTCCATTTCAGTACCTTAAAGGTGCTTTTTCAATGAAAAGTTTGCCAAACAATCCGCATTCATGAGGCTGTTGATAGTTTTGAAATCAATACTACTACAGTGAGCTATCTTTCCATCTTGAAAGCTTTGTAGCAGATATGGTTGGAACTTCTTTTTGTGGGATTAAAGCTGAAACTAGAAGTTGATGATCTTCAACCAGCATAAATCATTACCTATACAACACGTGAAAAGTTTTAACTGCCAAAAATAGCTGAGATCCTTTCTCAATTTCCACACAGCTCTGTTTTGCCAAGGTAAGGAATTTAGAGACAAAGGCAATGGACCTTTCACTCTGATCTTCCATCAGATGTGAAATTGCTGCTCCTGTTCCACTTAGGGAAGCATCATAAGGTACCTTTATAGACAAAGGTGTATAAGGACTCTCTCATGCAATATGAGCACCATTACTCATGAAAAGTCCCAAAATGCCATGTGAATCGATGTGCTTCTGTTCATTCTGTAACAGTCATTCTGCAGATCGAATGCTGTTACTGCCATAGGCAGAAACCTACAGAAATAACTGACTATCTGCAAAGGGGTACACATGGGGAACATTTGAAGGTTAAGGTTCCTAAAGAGAAATCACAAGTCTTAGGTGAAACTCTGCCAGCTATAACACAGTTGAATCTTAAAAAAATAAAAAAATTCAGATTTTCCCTATTCCCTTTAAATTCTTAACAATTTCTCAGCAGTACTTGTTTAAGGTGCCCTATAGCACTAACTTCCACATAACACTGAGTGCTAGGAATGTTATAACACATCTATTTTATTGTTCAGTGCTAAAAAAAAAAAAATCAGTACTGATGGCATTGTTAGGATTAGCTGGTGATATTTGGAAGAGGTATTTCTGGCTATCAACTTCAATCTCCAATTTTATAGATATATTTCTCTAGGTAGACCTGGGAGCTTACCATCAGCTAATGGAACAAGTTCATCCACAGTTTCAGTTAAAAGTTACTAAAATGCAGGTATGAATTAATATTGAATTCAGTTTGCATGTATAGAACCTCAACTGTTTTTAATCAGTGCTGGTGGAAATGTGCTCTAGCGCTTTACCCTCGTTGTCATATCAACATTTCTGCGAGGGGCTTAAGTTCTGCCTTTTTCTTTTGCTTTCTTAAGTAGTAAAGACCAGCAACCTGCATGACTGGCCTTTCCTAAACAACAGACATTTAAGATCCTCATATTGTCTTAAAAACTGTGAGAAACTATGTGGAAGACTCCAGCTGATTTCCACTGTGGGTCACGTATGACCTCCTGCCGACACCATTGAAAACTTGTAGAAGTGCTAAGCTCTATCAGTCTGTCTAAATCACATTCCCAGCCATGCTCATGTAATAAATGACCTCCTCCTTTCACAGTATGCTACAGAAAAATACAGTATTTATAGCTACACGTTACCTCCATTGCAAAAACACTTAGAAAATGCAGATTTATTTTTTTTTCTGCGCATTTAAAGCATCAGGTCTTACTGCTGCTTCATCTCTGGTGTCTGAGAATACTGTCAAAAACATCTCAGATTCTAGTCCCTCCACTTGTAACAAAATCCAATAACGTTTTGGGTATTGTATCCTAACTTGAATTGCTGTAAGGATACCAGTGCTTTCACAATAGACCACAAAGGACTACAATAGACATTGTCCTCTGCAGTATCCCAGCTCTGAATTTTATATTGCCTTTGTAAAGGTTAGTAGGTTTGGAAGCAACCTGCACATTTTCTCTGTGTATCCCAATTTCTTTTATTTACTTCACACTGGCACTCATTTGCATGATAAGACAGAGACAAGACATGCTGCTTTGCTTGTCTGGTTCGAGCTTTCTACTTAGAACGCCGTTTAGTAGTTTCACAGGTTGCCTACAACATTTCAGCGTCTTCCACTACCCTGCCACTGTCCTATGTGCTGCTTTGGATCAATTTACTCCAGTCAATAACCATTTCTGGAGTGTTTCATTTTTCCATATGATACACCATCTAGTCTCTTAACACATCATTTAAACTCTTTCTGAACTGACAAACTCAAGAATTGTCTCATTTTCTCTTTTGATCCTCTTTATAAAAGCAGATACCAGAAAGGTAATTCTGTAGACTTTCCACAATCTCAGCAAATGTTTTGTTGGCTGATTTAATACCAGCTGTTAAGCTATACAGCACGTTATAGGCTATACAGCACGTTATAGGCTTTAGCCCTCATTACACTCTGTAAAAGTGTCACCTTTTTCTCATCACCGATATCGTTCGTTATAATACATTGTTCCAACTTCCTGACATAGACCAGTTTTCTATTGATCTATCAAACAGCCATTCTTGCTCCAGTCCCTGTGAACTTTCTGTCTTTGCACAGTGTTTGCCATTCTCGCAGTGCAAACCCCAAGCTCTCTGTAACCCCTCTCTACTGCCGTATTCTTGATTCAGGCTCTCACGCACATTTGCGGTGTCTTATCTCTCCATGTTAAAAGGAAATCACACAGACAAGTGGATTCCGAGACCTGGTTTTAGCAATTCTGGATAAATATAGAATGACTAGACACACAGAGATGCTCCATAATAATCTACTGTCTTCTACCAAGGAAATAAAACTGTTAGAAATTAGTAAGTTATTTAAAGGAGTACTAAAAACAATAGATTAACTGGGCTTGAAAGAACCAATGATCACTTATAAGTCAAATTCAGTTTCATTCAGTGTCTGTAATTACTTCAGAAAACACGGACTAATATTCAGGAGTACTTAATCTTTGTACATTTAAGTGTATTTAAGACATCAAGCACATTTCCTCAGAAAACTTACAGATTACATTTGGCAAAAGCTGACTTGAAAAGTGGGTACTAAAGGTTCAGATTGGTGCAACCTATCAGCAATGGGAAACGCCTGCTTTGAAGAATCAGGCCTTTCTGAACTGCACTGGGACTGCAGCAGATGATCTTGGAAGAAGGCTAGAAAAAGTACTTACTACTTTATAGATAAAGAAATTACCAAGAAGCAAAGTTATATTTATGAAAGTCTTCCTTCCATCCATGCAAGTCACCCATAATGATTTCTTTTAGACTGTATAAAAGCATTAATAGAAAATTTGCTGAAACATGTACTGCTGATTCAGCTGGCTTAGAAGTGACACTTTTACCCCATTCCCTTAAATAAAGTTTGTTAAAAAGCTTTATCGTCAAAACAGTCAGAAGCATTTTAAGTTTAAATGTCAAAAATTAATAGATATTTTAATTTTTAAAACCCCAGGACTGCTTCCTTTAGAGAATCTTAATGCTCAGCTTGTTTTGAAAACCAAGACATACGAACACTTAGAAATCTAAAATAATGACGCAGCCCTTTCAAAGCATCTCTTTTGAGGGAATTAGATAAGTTGCAGTTTTAAGAAACTGTTTTTATGTGAGGTTTAAAGGTTCTCTGATTACAAGAAAGAGTCATTCCTAGTAAATAAATCGGGGTTTTTAGAGTAGTGGTAAATCTGGGTTTGAAACCTGGGATTGACTGGGTGAACAAACAAGTACTGTAAATAATAGACTGTATATTTGAGTCTACTTAAGATGATAGGTCATGGAAGGCAAAGACAAGTTTGAGAGCCACGTGACTTCATACCAGGAGATTTTGAGGCTGTAAAAATTTATCTGAGAAAAAATTAGGGTGAAAGGCTAAATAGCC
Source organism: Ibycter americanus (assembly GCA_035590275.1). Classification (NCBI taxonomy): domain Eukaryota; kingdom Metazoa; phylum Chordata; class Aves; order Falconiformes; family Falconidae; genus Ibycter; species Ibycter americanus. The sequence continues at coordinate 5,466,940 of JAVJGI010000037.1, read as the reverse complement.
CAAGTTGTCAGAAGGATTATTAATTCCTTTCTGAGACCAAGAGATAAAGTCTAGAAAACACAGAAAGCATTAGCAAGGGAATTGCGACTATGATGTGACAAACTAGTAGAAGAAAATGCAAGTTAGAGGGAGAGGGAAGTTTTGAGATTAGGCAACAGCTTGGCTCAGCAGAAATGAAGTGTCTTATTGAAGGTCTGGTAAAGGAGCATTAGCGGACAGGAGAATGCAGCAACCAGGAAGTACCACGGCAAGATCAGTTACAAATACAGAGAAAATATTTAGTTATATTAAGGTTCACAATAACATCTCCCCCACCTCAGCTTGTATGCCAGAACAGTGGTAAGGAACTTACACCACAGGACACTATTCTCTTTTCATGGAAAGCACCTACCCCTGCCCCACACCAGGTTTCGAGGATGCATAGATCTGGGAGGGCAATGCCAGTATTCAGTGCCACAAAGTCACGAGTTGGGAATAAACTTATGTTTGCACTCACAGCTGCTGTACAACACTGCCCTGTCTCTCTGACTGCAGAGGAGGTAAAAATTTAACACTTCCTTTGTTTCTACCCTAGTAAATCCCTGCTTGCAGACTTAACAGAAAGACGGAGCTGAAAATACCCTTAGACCATTTGCAAAGTTGGCAACTGTGGAATTGGGATTTTTCCAGCAAAGAATAGTTGGTACCCCAGAAAGATAACAAGACAAAGGTTTTCTCAACAGTAGTCCCAAGCTGCAGAACACCTTGGCATAAACTACTGTCTTTGCCTAATGCACCTAAGGAAAAGAAAAGAAATATTGGATTTCCAGAGAACTTTTTAAAAGGAGAGATGCTCCATTGAACACCTCTCCAAAGACATCTTCCCCCAAAGCTGAAATTCCAGAAGCTATCCGCTGTGTTTCCATATTTGTGTGTGCATCTCTGTTCCTAACAGACAGCAGGGAACAACACTTTTTTTTTTTTTTTTTATAGACACAGATCTTCACGGAACCAAACCAATTACTTTGAACAGACTACAAATTATTAAGTAGAAGAAAAGAGGGAATGTATTCAAAGAAGGTTCAGAGAAAAGACAAACAATGCAGTGCAAGGTATCCTTCAGGAAGAACTGGACCGGGGCCAAGATGAGCATTAACTGACATCTTTTTTATTTTTCAGGATTAAAAAAGTGTCCATGTCATGCTGACATTGCTTCTCAGTGTATTAACTAAGCCACTTAACAGCCAATTCAACATCATCACAAAGGTAGAAATGCCAATGCTTGGACCAACAGCAGAAAAATTAATGAAAATTTTATCCTGGTAGTGTCTTGAATTAAGATGTTCAGACCTTCTGTTCCATCCATACACCTGCAAATATTTATTTGAATGGAAACTGTCTTCTCATAAATTGCTGGGCAGCCTGACTTGCACATGTTTACCCAAAATTAAGTGGAGCATCTACGTTCACTAGTAAGCATTGCAGTTCACTCACAGTTACCCAGTTAGAAATCAGGAAGACCCTCACACCAAGAGATACAGTCCTAGCCAGGTAGCTCCACACAAAGCGGGAAGCATATGACAGAGTATTTACAGGTTTTTAATTTCTGAGTATTTGCTGTTACCCGTTTGTGTGTAACTGGAAGACAAGAAGAATGATGTATTTCTGTCGACTAACATAAAGGTAGAAGATTTCATCTATCCTTCAGCCTCCTTTCAGCACTGAGAAAACAACATTATATTATTTGCAATGGGCAGGAATCTCTTACATCCTGCAGATTGCAGCAAAATTTGCACTTGTCTGCAGGGAGCAGTGATGATCTTTTTCTCCATTGCCACCATTTCCTACCACTTTTGATTCTCTAGTCTGCAATGCTGTCAGAAAACACTTTAGCTAAAGAAACATGTCTTAGTACTAATATTTTCTGTCATTTGCTGATCTTGCTTCTGGGCCACCATGCTTAATCTGTAATGGCAAACAATAACTGTGAAATTTTAAGGTACTGAGGGAAACCGGAAGACTGAAAAACACAGGAGATTATTTTAAAGATAACCCTCCAAATCCTAGAATTTTATATTCAGGACAGATAGTCTATAATATTGAAATATACGAAGTAGAAACTTCCATACAGCAAAAACTGACTTACTGGCTTCTTAATATAAAAACTAACATTTTGATTCCCAGAGGTTAAAATAAGATGGAGTCTCTCTTCTTGACATTTTTGTCCATTTTTTCTAATTTTTTTTTTTCTAATGTAAAAAAAATAGTTAAGCTAGGAGTCACTGAATGAGACAAGAGCAAATATACCCAAAAAGGGAACAATAAAGAGAAACTATGACATTTATAAAGTGATTGGCTTGGGCGGGAGAAAAGTAAGGAAGGGATATAGACAGTGAGATCCATTTCGCTTAAGCCTCACACAAAAGGCCCATAGAGGAAGGAAGGAATTACAAGGACATGGTTTATTGACTGCTCACCACTGAGCCAGAGTTTTCCTGTATAAATTCTTTCTTAGAAGGTTAATTAAAAAAGGGTTAGGGCTGTGACGTGAAAACCCTTTATTCACTAGCATAATTCTTATTCACACAAGGGATTCCATTGATTTCAATGGACAAGGGATTGCTCATGTGGCTTAAGGGCTGCAGAACTGGACCCTGGGGTTTTGAGGCACTGAAAAATGCGAATGCTCTCAGGTAACAATACACACAGCCTAGGTACAGCAGCACAGCTTAGCTTGTGTATAGGAGCAACACAGAGCCCCCCGTGCTATTGGCTAACTTTAATTATAGAGGACATAATAAATAGGCAGCAGCTACGTTAAAAACCTGCATGTATAAATACAAGACAGAGAAAGGTCATTAGATAATTTAGGCTCTGGTTTAGTACTCAGAGTGTATATTAGCACGCCAAAGTAACACCCCGCTCTCAAGAACGCCCTTCATGTTTCTGTGCCAGCACCAGCCCCCATCCCTGCCAAGCTCAGGGCTGAAGGTGCAAGCATGGGGCACTGGTGGGCACCACAGCGCATCCCACAGGTGCGGAGGATAGAGGTGGAAGGCATCAGCTCCTCACAGATTGCTACAGTGCCCAGATCAGCAGCAAATACAGCTGGAGCCCTCTGCAATTAAACCAGGTCTTAAATTCATATCTAATATCCTATTCACTCTTTCCCCTCCGAACTGCTGCTTTCCCTTGCCTTGCACTGCCTCTCTGTACCTTAACAAATGTCAGCTGTAAAATGTACAGAAATTGTACGTTTCATACAAATCTTTGATGTGTGCAGAAGTAGCACGCAAGGATGGAATTAGGTCTGTAAAATAACATATGCATACAAAAATCCTGTTTAGCCCTATGTCTCCTAACTTCTTTTTGTGTGAATTCACAACCTCATTTTAAGAGTTCTGCGGTGTAATTCTAACTTCTAGTGTATATGTACTTCAGAGTAGCTTTGCTTTTGAATGTATAGCAGGGTCCTACATTATAATTGATGGTCTTAAAGAGGGACAGCAATCTCCAGGCAGCACCAGCAGGAGCCACAACCCAGTCCCTGCGTGCTTCCCAAACAGTAAAAACAGAGGGAGTGGATGAAAAATGGAGTAAGCAGGGGTTAGATGACACCTTTGTTCATCGTGTACATGCTCAGTAAAGCTATTCTATACATCATTGCCGGAAAGGACAATGACATAAGAAAAGTTTGTGTATGTGCAAAGTGTGACTCTGCACTTCTTAGCAAAATTAAAGAGATTACCAAAAGAGGAATGCTGTATATTACACACTGATGCTTCTAGCAACACTAGAAAAGTAGAATTTCGGAGGATCTTGAGTGATTCATTAAATGAAAACTATTTTTCATAAGACTAAGACCTTACATAAAACAAGTACCTTACAAACATCAGCTTTATCTATGCCGCAACCAGAAAAATACTACAATGATTGTTTTTAGAAATTCCTTAAAATTATAGGGACAGAAAATCACCTGAATCATTAGCAAGATAGGAAGAATCCACAGATAACTATACTAAAAAAAAAAAAAAGGCAAAAAAAAAAAGCGGTTAACCTCCCAAGTGTAAACTGCTCATTCAACACACACAAGAAACAGAGACCCCATTCCCTTCTAGGACAATACAGGAATATCAGGGACACAGGCTATTTACACCAATACAGGCATCATAAAAAATAACCGTATTGTAACAGAGTTTTCCTGCAAACCTCCTCAAACTTAAGTGTAACAACAACAAAAAGGGGAAGAAAAGAATCACTCTGTGGTCAAGGAAAGGTGCTGCAGGGCATAGCATAGGTAGGAAATCTTATCATACCTTTTGCAGCCTGCTCTGAGGAACAACATTTCAAACGCAGAAGGGTGATCAATAAATCTTCATGATAGTTGAGCCGAAAGCACTCAAAGCTTTCACTTCCCTCTAGCTGGCATTACACCCATCCTTCGGCAGCAGAGCACTCCTCAAGGACAAGGGCAGCAGCCAGCCCCAGCACACCACCACCACCACCACGTCCTACCAAACTCTCTGCCCAGGCCACCTCCCTGCTCCTGATGAGGGGCACCTGTAGGCACTTAACAGCATGCACATAAGGAGACAGACAGGTGTCAGCCCTTTCCTAATGAGCGACCTCAGCTTTTGATAATTTGTGGGTCAGTGACCTCCCTGAATCAGAGGCTCCAGGTGTTTGACAGCCCTGGTTGAATTCGCTCACCCAATAGTTTTGTCTATTCACTTCTTGAACTCATCAAGGTTTCAGCATCCACAGTATCTATTAGCAATGAGTTCCACAACTTAATTAAGCTTTGTGAAAACAATGACTTCCTCCTGGGTTGTTTGGGTTTTGTTGGATATTTTTTTTTTAAAAAAAAAGAGTTCACAAAGTGCCCCACATCATGAAAACCAGGAGCAAAGCAGTGGAGCTACAGCAAGCCCAGAGAAGGGCAGGAAAGCTACTGTGCAGGGAGTCCCGTGGTACCTTTGCGGGGAAGGAGCTACTGACAGGCACAGAATAAAAGATTGTAAAACCATAGTGCGATGCAAAGATGAACAGGGAATGATCACTTGTTTTTTCTCTTGAGATTAAGGTCAGACTAGAGAGGCTATATTATTTTATATTCACAACTGTTGGCACACACAATAGTGAATATACTGTCTTCTTTCTATAGCCATATTTTAGGGGAAAAAGTGTGATTAACTACTTAGGTTTTATAGCTCTAAGAAAAATCAAGGGCTAGGAATATGCTTTATGATATTATGGTGTAAATCTATTTATTTATCCAAAAAGAAGGTTTAGTTGTCACAAGCTCAGGTTTTAAGAACCTATGCAAAAGGCAGCAAGTAGATGAGAAAACTTTTCATTCTAAATAAAACAAAATGTTTGTAGTCAAAGTTCCATATTTTCAGAGTGAGAAATAAGCTACAAATTTTCATCAGTGAGAGTAGCTAATACGCAGGATAACTATGTGGATTTATTACCAGTTAAATGTTAAGTAGAAACTAATTTTATTTTTTTTTTAATAGACAGACTTTGGTTCAAGTATTATTGTTAAACCAGTATCAGGAACTAGGAGCAGGGAAATTTTATGGTCTATGTTACAGAAGATACCAGGGCAGACAACAATCCCTTCTGGCCTTAAAATATTTGATCACTTGCTTTTTCTGCGAATGTATTAAAGTAACCTCAGTTCCCAACATGTACATTCACCAATGACAAATCTCCAGTGGAAAAATGTTGATAGCAGCACAGGTGTTAGAATAAAAAATGGCAAAATCTGTTTTCTAGGTGGGAACAGAAGGTGGATTATGTTGGAGATATGTTTGATAGTTATGAACACCAGATACAAAACGGTGTCAGTTAAAGACAACTTGAGCAGATGGATAGCAGAGTGTGTGCACTGTGAAGTGATGTTAATTGAACGGCCTGGGATTATGTTTAAAAATCTTAAAATGAATAATTGGAAAACAATTAAAGAAGCAACTACAATCTGCAAATTCCAGGGTTGCCAGCTGGCCCAGAAGGTGGGATTGAAGCTACATGAAATACAAAGTTGGGTTTTTTCCTGATTTTCACACAAGAAAGCTCAAGATAGAAGGTTTTGTGTATTTCTCCAGGACAATAAGCAACTGTTTCTGATGCAAAATAGCTTTTTGTTTTATAATGGTTTTCACACTGGCAGGATCTCAAACTATTTCTATTTAGAACATCACCATTTCTGTAAGCAAAATATCAGACTGCCAGAGCAGAATTTCCTTAATGTTTTATCAGTATAATTGGAGTGAATGGGCTGCGGGGATGGGGGCTGCCATTACCTATCTGGAAAGAGCTCTGACACGGTGCTGTGAGGATAACAGATGTGGTACCATAGCTGTTGTCCCTGCTGTAAAGACCACTGATTTACACACGTGGTGGGAGCAGTCTGGAGTCACTGCACACATGGTGTAGAGTTGCGTTTCACTGTACAGGAGGCTGGAAGTGGCACACACGTAATAATGCTGGTGCAGGTTTTCAGCCAAAGTGGCCAAATGCAAGCATGATTTCCCCCTTTGTGTTCTTATTGAAACCAACTTAAAGTCAAACAGTGTACCTTTTGCACATGCTTACCTTCATCCTCAACCTCTCTTTTCCTCCCTCAGTCAATGCTGGAAGGAAATCATGTCTTTTACTAATAAAATGAGACACAAAATATAGAAAAAGGGCCAGACGTTCAGCAGTCCTAGGATAGTAGGTTCAGCTTTGCAGAGCACCTGCATGGTGCCGTGGTCAGGACCTGCCCTCTGTGATAAGTTCTGCAGCATTCCCTTTCAATCTGTTTAGACACTAGAATCTCAGGGTCCTGAAATTGTTGGAAAGCTCGATTGATTTGTCTGCCTTTCTGGGACTGGGACCAGGTCCTAGTTCATGTCACATGAAAATGTGAGGGAAAAAGCACAGTGGTGTTGTGGCCCTTTTGATTGCAGAGCATCCTGCAGTTTGGAAAAGACCCTGGAGTAGCCAGAAGCCACTGCGGAGGATAGAGATGCCCTGCTCTGTCCCAACAGTGGCAGCCTTGACACTCATGGAAACCTTCCTTCTGTAAAACATTGAGAGGAACAAGGCACTCCAGCTATGACACCATAATTAATACTGTTTTGTATTGAAATGCTAAACCCAGAGAGACTGAACGTAAAATGGGTAGTTCACAATGTGGTTATTGTACTATTTCTGCATTTATTGTGAGGGAGCAGCATTCAGAAGCCACTGTGTGCCATGGCCCCACGTTGAAAGTTAATTCTGAAGATTGCTGTTATTAAAGACAAATTAAACTTATTAACCTCCTTCTCTTCCTTGAACTTCTTTTCTTATAATGTCAGTGACTTGCCATATGGACTAACAACATTCGGTTTCCGTGTGTCTGATCTCCAAGTTAGCCCTTACCAAGCGTTATCACCTTGCATTTACTCCCTGTTCTAATCCCACGGATGGGGTTGCATGTGAGATATCGGGATTTGCTGCCTGTGCAATAGGAAACACTGTTGGTATCTCTGGTAGCTGTTCAGAACCGGTGACTTTTCCAGTGGCCACTGCCATAACTCCTTTAACTGCTATGCACCTCTTGCAATTCATCAAGTGCAACTTCAGCATGCACTTGCTTTGAAATGGCTCACATTAACCACCTTCCACCAGCTCCCGCCCTCCATGTATTCCCCGAGCAGCTGCACGCATCTTCACGGCATTCCCATCCACAGCACCTCTGCTTCAGGAATGCACTTCAGGGACTGTTAAAGCCCTGATGCCTCTTAATAGCTCCAGTAAAGAGCAGAAATAAATATAAGGAAGGGAGAGAGAAATATTCAGGTACACTCAGCACTCGGGCAGGTAGCCAGCTGTCTATGTAGAAATAGCGTGGGGAGGGAAGCTTAGCTCCTCACCGCAGTGTCTCCCACACAGCAAACAGCCCGAACACAGGCATTTGCCTTCCTCCACCATGGCAGTGACTTGCCATGAAGCCGGTGGGTGACACAAAGGAAGGGGGGTGTAGGGGTGCTGCCTCTTCCCACGGTGCTAGGGCTCTAGAGCCCACCAGAAGCAGGTGCTGAGCACCGCTTTACTGGGTGCTGTTTCACTCTGGAGGAATGGAAATAACAGGAAAGCTTTGCTCTTGGACAGCAGTGGAAGAGAATGCAGCTTTGCGGGCGATGTGTAGCAGATCTGCCTTTACAGGACGTGGTTTTTAACCAGCTCCCGTCAGACCATCGGGCAGGACTGATAACAAGCCATTGGGGGAAATTTATCCGGCATTTACTGGAGTGAAGGCTGGGTTAGTGCCTGGAGCTCACCCCTTACCATTATCCTCTTGTAATAGCACAGTAAAAAGAACAGCATAAAAACGTTGAAATAAAAAAAAAAAATTAAAAGTTATCCAAATATTTTGAATCTCCACACTACTGACATTAATCCCGATTTGGGTTAACTTTCAGAAATGTTTCTATTTCTCAGGTAGACATCTGGAAGATTTATTTGCACAGCAGTCCCGGCCCCGGCTGCTCTGCACTGAGGTTCACCCACCAGCAGAAACGGGATTGCTCTTCATCCACCTGCCGGGCCACCAGCCTGGGTGAACACTGCAGAAAGAATTTCCTCACAGACATATACCAATCCTTTTTTGCCTATTTCCCAAATATATTCTTGAAAACCCGCTTACTAGAGGGAGTGCTTACAGAGGATCTAATAAAAATGCCCGATATAAGAAAGATCAACACGGCCGGTAACTGTGTGGGCTCTCAAACGTGCCCCAAGCCAGCAGGATGTAAGCAGGTATTTAGAGAACGTTCAACGAGGAGATGATTGCAAACTTACAGCAGAACCTGGGGTTAAAACCTGCCTTTATCTCCTGCAAAATGGCTGCACTGGGGACGGAGGTGCTATTATCATGCTTTTAAGCTTCTCAGTTACTTAAATGATAGGAATTAGACGCGTGCTGTATTTCCTGGAATATCCTGAAGGTTCGCCAGCTTCTAGCTCTCCTTTCTAGTAACTCCAGTGAAAGCAAAGCAAGTTAACACCGCTGAAAACCTTTGCTTTCCCAGAAACAGGATAGCTTTCCCGGCAGCGCCACAGAGGCTGGGACTGCCGGCCGCCCTGTGGTGCCGCGGCTCCAGGGCTGCTCCCCACGTCCTGGGCAGGTCCCGGGCAGGTCCCTCCTTCCTCCAGCCCTTGCCTGAGTCCACCGGGTGCCCCGCTGGTCCTGACCTCACCTTGCAAACTTGACCTTTGGGCTCCAGCCGGGAGCTCCATGGGAGGCGGCCGAAGGCGCCCGTTCCCCGGGCGGTGGGGCAGGCCAGGCGGGCCCAGGGACAGGAAGGGTTTGGATGGCGAGACGCCAGGCAGCCCGCAGAGAGCCGCCCAGGAATGCTGTTGAGCACATGCTCCAGGAGTCACATATTTTTGCAAAAATGAAGATATGCTGAAGTACTTGGGTGAAGGGCTGGGTGCCTGTGGCTAGTGCTGGCCCCAGACACGCGTGGGGGAGGGGGGCTGAGGGGCACCCCACTGCGGGCCCGGCCGAGCCCCTCAGGGAGGCTGGTGGCAGCCGCGGGCTCGAGGGAGGCCATTTCAGCCCGCAGGCCTGGTGAATCCTGTCACGTGCTTTCGCGGACTATTTACAGCTCTTACATTCCTCACTTCTTATCTGAACAGAAATGACATTTAGTCCCAACAGGAGCTACATGCATTTACATCTATAGACTATGTCCTTACATGTTCTTAATGCCAAAAAGGCCCATCTTCTTCTGATAACAACATTGTGTCTTTGAGGTGTTTTTCTTGTCATGTCATATTGTGATGAATCACACAGTGCCATGCCAGTCACCTCAGGGAAGCAGATATAAAACAAATGCTGCTCAAAAAAGGAACAAGACTTTTTAAGACTACGTATGAGATGTACTCTGTCTCAGCGCTGCTAATGTCGAGGCGCTGTTTTCCATCCGATATGGCCAGGGTGGTCTGCAGGCATGTCTTGGCACCTTACACAAATCACCTCCACCGAGTAACTTACAAGTTTCAGACAGATTTTTTTAAGTTGAGCTTTTGAGACCCACACTCAAAGCCATAAGGGAAAATATATTGTATTACATTATCAATATGTGAATCAGGCTGGAAAAGCTTCTCCTCAGGGATCTGAAAGCCATTATAGTAAATTTGTGCTTCATAGTAAAAAAATATGTATTTCTAGAATAAATCAAAACCAGAAGCACTTTTCTCTTTAGTGCTGGTGAGATGAGTGAGGGTTTCAGGTGGCTGAAACCAGCGGTTGGCAAGTTCAACAATAAATCACGGAGATAAGACAAAAAGCACCCTCCTATCCTCCCACTCCTAATGTGTAATCAGCTGCTTGGGAAAGTTAAATGGCACCTTAAAAGACAAAGAATAAAACACCACTTATCTTCTTAATCTTAAAAGTAATACAAAAGGCAGATACCCAATCTGCCTGTTGCTTTCAAAGGAATATTTATCTTTTCTTGGGCAAATGTGAGCAGGCAGGAATTGACTGTAGGTCATGTGTGACATAGCTTATACATCTGGGTCTGCATTATTTCTGCAAGGTGTAGAGTAGCTTCAGGATGCAAGTGCAGAACCAGCAAAGGAAAACGTAGTCTTTTTTCCCCAAAGGAGACAAGACATCTGCCATTGTATAGGTCAGAGTCTCACTGTCAACCTTGACGCTTTGCATTTAAATAATGGATAAGGTGGTTGCTTTGCTGCTAAGTAGATGTTAAAACTAAGTTTGGACATACTGTTCTACACACAGCTAAAGAAAAGTTGATTTCTGAACCTACCAATGCCCTTAACACTTTTTTTTAGCATGTCTAAGCGCTTTGGTGCTGTTGCAATATTTCCCTTGCTCTCTCCCCCACGGTTATGCTCTTGCTTTTCATCTCCCCTCCCTTTTAATCCTGTTTCTTCTTTTGCCTTTATCTTTTCTCTTCCTGCTCCTCCTCCTCTTTCCACCACTATCTCAAATTATTTTTCCCACTAGATCTTCATTCTGTTGTCAGGGGCTTGCTTTTTTTTCTTTCACCAGAAATGCTTGATTCCACTAGTGCTGACAGGGCTCCCTGTTGTCTCAGGACAAGAGAAGCTGAAAGATGGTGTGTTAGATCGCAGAAGAAGGCTGCCAGGAGTGAAACTGCTCCAGAAGAAGCAGAATGAACAACAAAAAGTCTGAGGAGGGAATAACATATAGACAAGTACCCAACATGGGATGTCTACTCCTGGCGCAGCCTTAAAACCGTTCTTGCTGTTAGCAATGCTTAGCCTGGGGCTTTCTGCTATCACAGCTGCAGTAACCAGGAAAAAAGGCAGGCAGGCAACACCAAGAAATACAGAACACAAGAGGAAATATGAGAGTGATAATGCTGCTGAGTTTTTCAAGTAATTCTTTTCTGTAGACAAATGGCATAGCCTGTAAAGTGGATGGGAGACAATAGCTACAAGTTTTCCCCTCTCAGCGGGGGTTATGGTGTGACTGCTACTCCTTCTCCTTGGTGAGCTGTGCAAAATCCCAGCTTCCTAATCTGCAACAAAAATGCCAGTATTTCAATACATCTTCCTTAGATTAGGAATAAAAACTGAAGCAATCAACATTTTCTCCAGGGTTTCTGAACAAAGTTAAGTTTGGAAATTCTGAAATTGTCCATTTCCTTCCAAAGCACCATTCAGCCACTGACACTCTTCAGTACCAGAGGGCAGTGGCTTTGGGGGGGGGAGCTCCTACCTTCATTCTGCTGCAGCCCCATAGCACCCTGTGCCATCCAGAAAAGAGCTTGTGCCACTGGAAGCCAGTGGACACAGTTCTAAAAGCCTGTGTTCAGATTTTGGTCCACTGAAGAAGAAAAAGGAATTAAGTAGTCCTTTCAATTTTAATTCCCATGTTGTATCTCTCCAGCATCCAGGTGGATACAAATAAACGCATAATCAACAAAACCCAAAATGTTTTAGCTGCATGAAGCAGGTGAAATATGTCAATTCTAGCCAAATTTCCTCACTAGGGAAAAAAATAATGTCTGGGAATATACATTTCCCTTTACATAATCATTGTGGAAGGAAATTCTTGACCACGTCTAATTCTGAATTACTTTTTATATTTAAACACTACTAGGGCCACAGTCCACAACCTTGAAATAAGTTCTGAAATGTGAAAAGTCGAATCAAAACTCTTCATTTCCTTCTGCTCTGATTAAAATATACACTTTTTAAAGCCTACTTTTTCTGGAAGCTGAGAAACAAGAAAATCTAAAAAGAAGGCAAAACATTTCAGTCGCCAATCTGACCAAAAGGAAAAGAAAGAGAAAATCACACAATTTCAATGTTGCTGTTGCTCGATGAACTACCAAAGGGTATTCAACAACTATCGCTACAAGTATGACATAAAAACCATGCAGTATGATGTAAAAAATAAACAGCACAGAAGTTTCACTCTTTGTTGGTTATTTCTGTTTAACCAAAATCCTGTGATAACGTAATAGCTCAATGTTACAGCACCTTACTTCATCACAGCCATAAAGGCCTTGTCTTTCTCAAGTGTTTTACTCCCAGTTAATTGTTAGCTAAACGACTCAAGCTACACAAGAGTTATACAGAGCATTTTTAATAGATTTGTGCGTTGGTCCACCTAACGATATTTCGTGCAGGCTGTTTTATTTGGGACAAATGGAGAGGCTTCTGCAGCAGTGGTACTCACCTGAAGGAGTTATGACATTGTACAAGACAAGCAGAGATGAGGATTAGCACATTTGCCTTTGTGTAAAAAGAGAACAGATTTGGCCTCATCTGTATTTTCTTTAAGCTTTCTATCCAAGTTACCCATCTTGATTTTTTTTTTTTTTTTTTTTGCAATAAGTACAGAGCAGTAGCATATTTTTCTCAGCTAGTCAGCATCATAAATTTTCACCTGCTTGACCACGATAATATTTTACCTTATGCTAATTAGCCAGTATTAGCAAATTTATTGGAGGTGAGCACAGGGAGAGGAGGTTTAAGACAAAGACATCATTGCTCCCACCAGGCATAAAAAAGCTGAAGACTTTTCCCTTTTGTTTTTTTTTTACTGTCACTTCCAGAAATCTCAGGTCCAGTGTCTGCATAACTGAAAAATGTGCAGCAGATCAAGGAATTGTCATATGATAACACTGGGATTGTTCCTCATGTAGACAAAAATCCCTTTACATCAACTTTAAAGGTATGTTTTCTGCACTGCAAAAACACTTTAAAGTAACCTTTGCAGGAATCAGTGTCAGGACTGTGGTGCTTAATTGATTAAGATGCTGGAGGGTCTGAAAATAAAATGGTTGTACTGTAAAAAGTGCAGTTCCTTCAAAGTGTTAAAATCTAATGAGATTTTCCACTTGTTTGTGCACAGTTGGCTCAGGGCATCTTTTGTAAAGTCCTCCTCAGCTCTGCTGAAGAGCTGGAGAAGAAAAACACTTAAAGCTGTTTAGTTATTGTTTCATGCTTTGAATGACAAGCTCAATTATTAGCTTTTTCTGAAGCCCTATATAGCCATCGGATGTGTTTTTTCTCATTTAGAGGTTTTGAACCAGCCAGGAGGATTTTACTGTAAACTGCTACAGTATTGGCGGCAATTCCTTGCTTAGTACATGCCTATGTCTATCTACATGCCTATCAGTCACATCAGGTTTCTATGTTCCTCCAAATTTATGAAAGACTGAGTTAATCTTTTTGAAAGCAAAAACCCCTCAGTAAATCCTTCCTCTCATCCCCTTTCAAACAAGGCCTTGTTTGCTAAGGAAAACAGTAGCTTAATTCTTGGTTTTTTGTGCCCCTGGTAAGAGGTGAAAAAACATACAAATGAGAAAGGAAACGGACTTAA
>JAVJGI010000037.1:5428816-5453031 GCA_035590275.1 Ibycter americanus | reverse complement strand
GAAAATAAGAAGGGGCGGAGGAGGGGGGCGGGCAGGGATTGAACTGGCAGACTGTAGAAGAATAAATTGTGGCAATAATGACCAGAAGGTAAAAATCTGTTCCCTCCAGTATTCTTCATTTAAAATTTCACTCTCCTGATTAAAACTTTGTAAATAGTAATTATTATCACAAAGATATTCATAAACAGATGTTTTAAAAATGCAAATTAGTTTGCAATTCAGAAAATATGCAGTTTATGTACCACAGGAAATTTAATCTTTGGAAGTGGAAAAATGCATCAGACCCCATTTCCAGCATAACACAGTAAGTCAGTACTGGAAGCAGTACTTTTTTTCTCAACTTGTTAAATGAGGTAATGGAGAAAAAAACCCTATTATTTACTGAAGACTATTGCTTTTGTACTGCATTTGTATTCATAAAAAAAACTATAGAGTACATCTAATTCCAAGTTACTTTATTAGTTCAGCGTAAAACTGAAGCATACTTATATGAACAAAAGTAAAAATAGTTTCTGTTAATATATAAAGTATCTACAAATAAATCAAAAGATACATCTTATTTTGCAGCCCTCCCCCTTTCCCCCTGGAAAGGGAACATTTGTTCAAATCAGATGCACTTCTGGTAAGTAAGAAGAGCTTTCCTGATTGTCATTTGTTTGTGAAATACAACATGAACTATTGTTTCTCTGAGGGTAATTGGGTGTGGAGTCTCTTCTATTTCATATCATGAGATACTGCTAGAAATGATGAAATACTATAGATTCTAAAATGAGTATGGTCACTTAATTTTAAAGCAAAGCAATTACTGTTCTATTACCAGGTATTCTGAATCAATATCTTGTCTTGCAACTTGCACTCACATCCAGAATAAATCTATAATATTACAAGTAGTCAGAGGTAAATAGCAACAGAGCAGAACAGGTATTCAACAGGAGTCCTTGGACAGAGTTTCTATAGGTTATAGACTCAGATTGGCCAGCAGTGAAAATACAGGGTACTTATTGGTCTTCCAGATGTCTCAAAATATCAAACTTGCCCAAGGATATACAGAATTGATGGAGCTTCTGGAAACAATAAATTATAATTCTTACCTTATTTTCAAAAGCTAGAGTTAGTCTCTTTGACATCAGAGGAACTAATAAAGCACAAAGAGTGCATTGGATTTGACCCAAGAGACACACATGCACTTTTATATACAAGGTAAAATTTTATTGGCAAAGGCAGCCTCATAGCTGCCTTTCTTACTGCTTATTACAGTCTTGATTTTTCTTCCTGTCTCCTTATTCTCTATAATTCTTTGAATAAACACCACATAGCTCTCATTTCTTGCTGACTGGAAAAAAAATATCTCCTTCTCAAAAGGAAAAATAGCAGAATCACAGTGTTTTAGTAATAAGTAAAAATATTTAACATGAAAAATTAGTAGGTAAAAAAGTGATCACTGCTACAAGTATTAAAAACAGAAAAGTAGATTAAAGCACTACTTTTTTCCCCAACAAGAAATTTTTAATGCTATACTTGTTCTTTTAATTGGTGCTTTATACATTAAAGTTTATAAAGTTCAAACATCTGAATTTTTAAAAATGCTTTATATTAACAAAGGATTACACAACTCGAGACCCCAGATTATAATAATTACTAACTTAAGCCTCCCCAGGCACTCTGAGCAGGAGGGAAATGCCATCTCCTCCATGGGAGCTGAAGCAGGGGTTACTAGGAGATGTAGAGGTGCTTCACCCTGTTCCCAGCCCATGAGTAGCACAGCAAGGGATGTCTTACTGCTTGCGTTCATCACTAGACAACGTGATTGTGTAACAACCCCAAGCCAAACCGGCTCCTTTCCACCACTGAAGCCCGTGCAGGAGCCAGCCCAGTAACACACCTGCACCACGCACAGTTCTCTAGGGTTTTGTCCTATGTGTTATTTTAAGTTGTATTCAATTATTAATGCAACATAGATACACTGAACCGGGGGCAAAGTGCTAGATTTCTGATCATACATAACAGTGCTCTGCTTCTCAGCTTACACTGGAATTTCTCTCCATTCTCTGTCATAACGCTGAGGATTAAACAGATGATCTTGAGAGTGAATTTCTGACAGTTGGAGACATGGAGAGCAGTCCCAGTGAGAGCAGAACTAAATCACCCTGCCAAGGCACAAAATTACAGCATCGAAGATGAATTAGTTAACAGTGCAATGAATAGGGTCCGAATTTGGTTCCCCCACTCCTCCTGCAAGTAGGCAGCAGGTCCCAGCAAGGCAGAAGTCTTGGTCTTACAAGGAACAGTATCCCAGCCTAGTTTTACTGGGGAAAGCCTGTCCTGTGCACATTCAGCAACACCTGCTGAGGAAGCATGTCCAATTCCTGCTTATTTTTTTACAGGACACAGCCAAGACTGCAGAAGCAGAGAGCTGTGAGTTCCATTTATTCCTGCACATCTACCTTTCCTGTTCTAGTCAGTAATGCCTATGTAAGCACACAGAAAGAAAAAAAAAAAAAAGTGTACTTATCACCAAGGATCCAACCAGAGCTGACCTACATTTACAAGGTGTGTGCTGATATTTCCACACCTCTTTGCATAGCCTGCCTCTGTATTAGCTCAATTGAAAGAGATGTCATGGCTGAATGGTCTGTGTTAATGCACCCAAAATAGATGGGCAACAGGTTGAACAGGGGAAAAGCCTGTTCAGACTGTATAAGACTTGCTCACGTATGTGTAACAACCAAGTATGCATGCATACGGAGAGGTCTTAGTTTGCCACTGGCCTGTTTGGACACTAAAAATTGTGATCAGTATTGTTTGGTTCATGTGTTTGCTCCTCTTCTCCATCTCTAATTCAGCAGAGGCAAAGATGAAGACACATGGCCAGATGGCCAAAATGCAGGAAATCCTGCAGGGAACGAGGAGTTCATGACAATAGATTTAAGATAAAAAAATTGGCATTCTACTACGCTGGAACTTAAATCTACCATTAAAGCTATGTAAATAATGCTGGCACACTGAAAGATAGGATGGCTTAAAAACAAAGTGAACTGGTCTGTCATATTTGAAATATGAGCTGATTATGAGCACTTTGAAATCTAGAAATGGTCGTTATCAGGGCTGCTATAGAGAAAACCAGATGGGGCAAAGCTCCTCATGCTCGTCAGAGAAGCCATCTCATCAGGTACCAAGCTGGATGATTATAATGTACAAGTGTTTAAAGTATCTCTCAATATAAAGGGGAATTAAAGGCATTTGTCTGAGATAAATGTTCCTCCTTCTTTCCACCACTACCTAAATCCATGCTGTGATTTGGCCAAAGCCTACCTCCACGATTTGCCTTCAGCTGAAGGAAGGTCCCCTCACTTTGGGGAAGTAATTCATCCAGAAAGTGAAGCACAATCTGTATTCATTAATAACTACTTTAACAGTAGTCACACATGTGAACACATACATAGTCCGAGCGCTCCTCTACCATCTCTCTCCATCCCTAACTGGGATTCACCTTCCTTCTAGGCTGATTTTGTGTGTCCCCAGACAACCCCCTTCTGCATGTATGTAACATATGGAGAGTGTTTGCCTCCAGCAGGAAGAAAGTTGTCTTTCCTGCTTTAAACCAGTCTCCTGGGAACAGCCAACAGCCTTTTTTACATATGTTGGGGATGCTTCTGCCTTACATTCAACATTCATTATTGCAAGTTATTTACCAACGCTATGTAAAACCACATAACAGTTACCTACGAAATGAAAAAGGATATGGACACAGTTTATGGTGATACCTCCCCGCATTCAGCTCTTTAAAAAGAAACTTACCATACTATGTTAGTTTAATGCTGAAATTTGTCACTGCAACTACTGGAAGAGTAACTTTCTGAACACTATTTCAACAGCACCGTTCTAGACAGCATCTTGAAACAAGATTACAGTGTGTACCCAAGTTGTCAGTAAGTACTAAGTCAATCTGTCAGCATTTTAAACATGTGACATTGTGCTTCGGTCCATCTCTCTTTCCAGAATACCTGATCAGGGGGAATAAAGCAATTCCCTCTCATCTGAATTCTAAGAAGACATTGGAAAACTGTGGGCCGCTAAGAAAAAACGACACCCTCATGATGTAGCAGTCATGTTGATGCAGTCACAGATTAACTCACCTCTTGAATATAGTAGGAAGCAAAAAATTGAGCTAAAACCTGCATTTCTAGGAAGATTCAAATGCTAGCACATGAATATTAGCAGTGCTTGTGTCCATAGGGATTTTATAGAGTGGTTTTGAAACAATCTGTGCATCAGTAAATACCACATTTTTCAATGAGCACAGGAAGTCGGCTGCAAAGCTTTTTGTGCAAAAAGCAAGGCTAAAACTCATTAGAGCTCACATCAGGCATTTGATGGGCTTTACAAGCTGCCTTACTTGTCTTAAAGTGAAAAATAACCGGTAGAAATTGGTTTATATTTTTAAATGTCCTGGATTCTCCTTGTAGTTAGGAAGTAAAATTGCCCTATGCCAGACATATATTCCTCTGATAATTCTTCTCCTATTGTTTTAAAATTATGAGTTTTGACAAGGGTTATAAAGATTGCCATTAAACTCTGCTCTTGAGAGCTGCAGTGGAGTGCAGGGAAGAAAGTAAAACCAGGATGGATCTGGGCCTTGCTTCCCTCCACCTTAGAGGGCAGAAGAAGGAATAACGGTGGCAGGAATATTCAGGCTTTTTCCATCTCAGGATCAGTTTTCACGTTGTGACTGTGTAGACCTGCACTGTAACCAGCCCTGGTCAGCGGGAGCAAGTCTCACAAGGGAAATGTTTATGGCTTTCTTTGGCAGTGAGAAGAAATAAGGGGCTCCTCTGGACAGTATTTGCATTGAATGGAGGAGGGGAAGGAATTTTCCCTACTGCAGTTCTCCCATCCAGTGCTGAAAAGAGCCCAGACTTGCTGACGTTCAAAGAATGTGTGTCTTCCCGACATTTTTGTAAGGGGCAGGTTGCTAGAGGGGGCAAATTTACTTTTAACAAGTTAAAATGTTTGTTGACAGGTGCTCAGTTAATGCTTTTTTAATGTTTATTTTAAAAATAAAACAGGAGAATAAATAAGAAAGTATGTAATAAATAATAAGTACACCTCAAGTTTCAGTTTATGGCTACTGAACTAATCTAGTGCAAAACTTCCCTTTAAAATACTAAAAAAAATAAATCAAGTGCAATGGACTTTTAAGGTCTTGGATTACTCTTGCCTATTAAGTTGAATTTACCACGTAATTTGTGAACTGTGTCACAGAGGGGTGAAGAAGCACTCTGGCTGATCGTGCAGAGGGGTGGTGCAGAAGGCGCTGCTGACACCTGCCAACATGGAGCGGTTTGGAGATCAAAGAAGCCAAATGGGGACATGTGGGACTTCTGCAGTACCTAAATAGAAAACCACAATGGAGGAAATTCTGCTTTTTGCACATATATCAGTCTGACTGGCATCCAAAATAAAGCAGAATGACTGGGATTATAAGGAAAGAGGATCCAACCGAAAAGAAGATAAAATTAGATAGGATTTTGTTGCTTGCTATTTTAAAATCTGACTCAACACTCTTGTGAGCTCTTTGGTGAAGAGACCTTTCTGTACTATGACTCCAGGCAAAATTACAACCGAAATTGTAAAATAAATAGGATACTAACTGAACTCCCTAATGTTCCTTCTGTGTTGGAAAAAGAAGGAATATAAACATGCTTGTATATAAAGTGTGCTATCTCTGTAAATGAGTATGCTATAACTTGGGAAGAGAGACCCCCAAAATCAAACCCAGAGACCTGCAAGGGACATTTTGTTGCAGCAAAACCACAAAGTGGGGAGCACAAGGAGGGGTTTCTGGTTATTTTTGTTCTGGAAATCAAGGAACTTATCTATATAATGAACTGTATAACACCGCAGGGTCTCATTACCACATGGTAACCCTATCCCTTACTGCTCAATCCGGTGTTTATTTACATAATTACTGCAAAACTAACAAGATTAGCAACAGATTTTGGTAGATTTTACTACCTTGGGGAAGGGTAGGAGTAACAACTTCTGAACTACCACTGATTAGTGCAGGTTTTGGAGAAAACTGTGGCTTGCGGGACATGTTGGGGGTTAGCAGAAGAAAAAGCTACATTTTTCATACTCCTCATGCTGCCCAAACTCTTCTGACCTGCCTGCAAAGGCGACCTTGACATCTGCCTGCTTTCTCCTTCCAGTCTTATTTTACTGCTCGTTCTGTTATAGAGAAGTCATAGGTTTGCTCCCACATGAACAAATTATTTGCAAAAGGTGAAATGTTCGGAGATTAAAGTCTGTGACCTAAAATTCCCAGTATACACAAGTCCAGATTAAATTTTCCTTTTTAATTTTTAAGAGCTGTCAACAAAATTACAAAAGAAAAAGAATATCTACAGAATAACATTTGATAGAAGAAAAAAGAAAACCAGTAAAGCATTATTGGTAAAGAAAAGCCAAAACATAAAAAACACATTTCCAGTTCCTCTTTCTAGTTTCTAGTACATTTATCTCATTTAGCACATGAAAAATTCCTTGAATTTTAATTTGTAAGTTTGACTGAAATTTTTTTCTGTATTCATCCGTGTCAGTACATAAGCATGTTTGTACAGTTTACTTTGCAGTGCATTTTGTTTAAATCCATGTAAAACTTTAAATTTGTTTCAAGGGAACTCTAGATGTGATCTAAATAATTGAGCAAGAGAATCTTGTTAAATATTTAGAAAATATATATTGGCATTTTGATATTTTACAGTACCACCCTATTAAAATTTATGGTAAGGAAGATTCTATTAAGCTTCTGAGACACTAAGCACTAAACAATCCCTGGGGAGATAGGGGCGGGGTGGTGGTGGTGGTGGAATTTAAGTATCTCGTTGTAGCTAAGCTGTTTCCAGAGTTTTCACGTAAACACCACTACAATCCAATATGCATTCAAAACAGTTGACAATGTGGTTGGATGCAATGAAATTAATTTTATCTGAAAACTTACCCATCTACCCAGGCTGCTTGGATCTGCAAACACAGAGAATTTTGCATATATACAGCATCTAAACGTTTCCATCTTTTTCCTTTTAGACTTGGATAGAAATGGAGAGCTGTAAGACTTGGATGCATCCTGTACAACTTCAGGCATTGCTTCACTTGAAGTAAGTCCTGTACTGCACGGATATGAGGGAAAAAAACCCAAAAGACAGACACAATAGCTGAAAAACAAGGGACCGATTCTTGAAACAGGAGGCTTAGTCCTATGTCACGGGAGTAGTAGTAAAAAAGAGGAAATCTCTGAAGATACTTGTGGTGGGGAACAGATCTCACATTTACCCAGAGAGTAGCCACTGATTATTTCAATGGCTTCTGCATCATGTCATTAATACCTGGAGAGTCAGAATGGAGAAACCAAACAAGACTTTTTCAGCGAGTTAAGCTGAGCTCTTCTGAGTTTGACTCCAAAACCAGGGCCAAATAATCAGCAGACTCTGGTTCAGAATGATTTGTGCCAAGGAAACTATTGTGGTAACACCACAAAACACTGCACAGCTGCTGGTGCCTGCAGACATCACACATGTATATGCATATGTATATGCATACACATAGTGAGTGAAGTGATGTATTCTGCTGCAGGCACTCATAAGTTCTTTTAATGACTTGAAACATATGCAACTGAGAATAGAATTTTAGTCCCTTTTACTGATTATTCATAACAAAATAACATGAGCTTAGGAAAATGTATCTCAGTAAGTGTTGCATGAACCATGATTACTGTTGCTGGTCAGAAGATCAGACAAAAAAAAAATAATTGAGGCACTTCTGGTCTCTGCAGATTAACTGTGCAAGCGCAGCAGACACTTGTCCTAAGTTTTCTGGATTGACTTGAGACACAGAATCTGTCAGACATCTAATAAAAAGCTACCCAACAGAAAAGCAAGGTGAATGATCACTACCAGTATAACTCTACCATTAAAAGCAGTCAAGTGGATGAGGCTCTTAACACAGCGTTTAAATTCTGAAATTATTTTTTTTAAAGTTTACATTTATATGGTTTCCTTGACAATTTTCCGTTTAGCTAGCAATAACACTGCCTTGTTTTCTTAATTACTTCTGTAATTCATTCGTCAAAAAATGTTGCAACAGAGATGCTGCTTCAAGGTGACAAGAATCTCAAGATGCCTGAAAATGCGTTTTACAGCACTGACAAGTGAGATCAAACAATAGGTTGTGTCAAACAGCATTAAACAGGTGTGGGAGGGTCACTTCTCGACTTTCAGTTTTTGACATATTGTATCAAATTGCTCAGGTTTTTTTCCTTGTTTGCACTCTGCTGTCATTAGAACGCTATGGAAAGAGTCAGTCTTTGTCACTAGAGCTATTTTATTTCATTATTTCACATTCTGCAGCTATTCGAGGCAAGCTGTTGAGACCAGTAGCCCTATATAGCATCCAGCTAAATTCCAGACATCATGAGGTTATTTATAATTTTTTAGAACAGGGTCAATTCAATGACAGAGTGCGAAGGGATGATTCAGGTTCACTGACTTTTACCGACCAGGATGTACATTTCATATCTGTGTTTGGTGCACCTTGACTTCTAGTGCACCCTTGAACTTGCCTGAATTGCGCTGTTTTAAATCAACTACAAAATTAGTAAAACAAAAAATCTAGTAACAGTTTTTAAGAATTTAAAACACATTAACTGTCATTATCCATAAACCACACGACAGCATTTATGTTCCCAAATTTGCGGCTGTGCAAGCACTTTCAACACAACGGTGATACATCTGTGCCCCCAAAAGCAGAGGTCTGTGACTTCAGGAGCTGCAAAATGAAGGGCGCTGACAGTTCTTTTCATGAAGAGCTTAAAACTAAATTTAAGCAAAACTCATATCAAAAGTGCGCACAAGGAATGCGGGTTGCTTGGGCAGTTTTATGTAAATGTATTAGGACATTAGGATGCCTAAATACAGTCATATAGATGCTTCACCAGGAAGAATAATGCTCTTGCAGATATTGCCATAAGAATGTTTCTCATACAGATAACCTTGAAATTCATTTTCTAGAAACATTAATTAAGACCCAATCACAGAAGTGTTACAGGAATATAGAAATAGAAACATTGGAAGGTTTGTGACTTTTTTTTTTTGTTGTTTAAACTTCTAAAGCGGGGTTTTTGCTGTGTTTTCTCACCTGTAAGAAACAGCAAATATCTAAAAGATTTGGGGATCTTTTTGATTGCACAGGAATGATATAAAATCCCTTTCAATAATTTGTGAGTAATTTGGCAAGAGTTGCTGAGCCGTATGATTTAGAAGCCACCATTAAGCAGTCAGTACTGCAGGGCTTATGTACCCTGGGCTTTCATTTCTAGTTCTGAATCCAGCAGGTCAGTGTACTCCCTTCACATGCTATTGTTATATATGTGTCTATATGTGTACACACACAAAATACTTTTGCATTTACTACAATATACTTTATTTATTCCTGTATCTTTAGTAAAAAGTTAAATGTAAAATCTTGTGGGATGTTTAATGCCTTTTGTTGAATGCATAAAAATACTCTTACTCTTCTGATAATATTTTTGTTAGATTTTTCTCAATTAGCACATGAAAAACTTACATAGAACTTTTCAGTTTTCATCAAGTTTGGCTAGATTTAAATATTCTCCTCAATACTCTCTCTGTTTTCTTCGCTGCTATGTTCCTTGTAAAACAGCCATAACATTTTTGAGGGAATATGTGCTTAAGAATATTTATTTTTTCTTCTAAGTCAAAATACAGAAGTGGATTACAGCTGCATGTTAGGAAACAATGAGAATTTTCACAAAATCTCCTTTTTACTGAATTTTGTTCTTGCTGTTTTCCTTGAGAGCTTTTTACATTAAGATTTTGCCAGCTGAAAACATATATTGTGAAAATATTTGCAGCTGGTCATCACTTCAGCACAGACCCTGGCTGAGCTGAATTCAAACACTAGCAATAAGCCGCTTTAATGTACTTTTGGCACCCCTAACTGAATATTGCCTACAAAGTATTATAATTCTCTACAAGTGCCTAGTGTGTGGCAGGAAATTCATGTCCATTAATGTTCCGTCTGATGCACTCACAATAGTGGCCTTAGAAATGCTGAAGAGATGAGAATGACTAAGTATCAAGTATAATATGACACATACAAAATAAAGGGAAAAGAAGTCATACCACCTCAACAGAAAAGCATATATAATTTATTATTACAAGATACCCGTTCTCTGAAAAGTTATGGACTACATTCATTATTCCAGTAATGTAATCATTACATGTCTAACTTAATTTTAAACTTTCACCAGAATATTTAAAAATGTTTTTATAGGAGCTTTGGGAAATCAAAACAAAACAAAAAAACCCCAACAAAAATCATGTTGTATCCCATTTTGCTACAGAGCAAGGAAAAAAACTCTCTAGTCACATCATTACTTAAATGTCTTTGTGCCTGCAGCCCAGGCTTAACAAGGTTGTGCTTGCTTTTTATACCATGATGGCCCGAATAACGGCTTCACTTGGAGCACCTGACTCCCACCTGGATTTAGCAAAAGTGAAGGAGGCTTGAGCCAGAGAGAGGACTCAGGGTCTGAGACAACTTTATGGTGACACCGAGTTCAGGCAGAACGTGCCCTGAGCCAAACCCGCACTCTTCCTGATGTTGCTGCACTGACCGAGCAATAGTGCCCTGCACCCCAGCACAGGCTGTGGAGTGTTATGGTCACTTGTGCTAATGGCTGAGAAATATTCCTAAGAAAGTGAACATAAACCTGAATCCAACTGAATCCATTACTTCTGCGTGAAACATGGTGACTACATACACCCTGTTACCTCTTCCACCAAATGCGGCAAGTTATTAATGGCCATAAGAAACAGCGTTTATTGTATGCAACTTGGCTCCAAAGCTCTCAGCACAAAGATTTTCCCCTCCATACTGTTTAAATATAGATAAGTGGTTTTTCAAAAATGGTAGAATTATTCACTACTTTGTTATTGATAAAATACTCACAAAGGTTGCAGATGCAGCACTTTATAGATGATAAATATTCCCAACAGGAAAATCCACTGACAAAAAACTACTCTGACCTTTTATCCATCACAAAATGACTTCCCAGGCAGTAACAGCC
Organism: Ibycter americanus; assembly: GCA_035590275.1. NCBI lineage: Eukaryota > Metazoa > Chordata > Aves > Falconiformes > Falconidae > Ibycter > Ibycter americanus. The sequence goes on along the minus strand of JAVJGI010000037.1, from coordinate 5,441,885 downwards.
CCATTTTGTTTTGTTGGTTTTTAGTTTGTTCTCCCATGAACTTCAAGGACGTCTTTTATTAGTCATTCCAGGAAAAACAAACAAACAAACAAAAAAACAACAAAACAAACAAACAAAAAAAACCCCACCAAAAAAAACCACTCAGCAATATTGCTAGTAAAATTCAGCAAGATATTTCAGATAATTCTTGTAGCAGAAAAGCACAGCACTATTCATCGAGAGAATCAGTGAAATCAGCATGTCCTTCACAAGATTACTGCTTCATTAATTGTACCACCAATGTTCTTATACTCTTTGCGGTGTAGTCAAGACGTGTACCTATTCAAACTGTTTCTCTGCATTCACATTCATACATTTAACATTCACATATTCACATGCATGCACCCCAACAGTACCTACACAGATACATACTATTTGCACAGAAAGAAAGGGAAGAACATAATATTAAAACAAAATCTTATTATTTTTAAGCCAAACTCAGAACTTTTAAAGCTCTCAAAGCATATTTTCAATGGTTTGAATTTGACAGCAGATGAAGGCATTGCAGATGAGTGCTGACAGTGCTGGTTTATTGTACCATACCATCAGGTGTGCTATATGCATGGTATAATTTATAGTAAAAGCTTGAAAGTACTCAGGAGTGCTTTAAAATGTTAATGATCTTTTGTATCAGAGAAGCACCACTAGTAACCTTAAATCCAACTACACATGCTCTAAGACAAGTATTGTTAGTACTAGTCAAGTAACGCATAAAATTATGTAAATTAGTTTTCCCATAGATAACAAGACTGCAGTGTTATGGTCCAGGATCTCAGGACACTCCCATTATGAAATGAGGAAATTAATGAAGACCTAATCCAAAGCCCAGGAGGGGTTCTTGCTGTAGAAGAACAGAAGCCCAGCCCAGGTGACTTCACTCTGTGACCTTCCAGTGTCCCAAGCTGTGAAACAGGGTTCACAGCACATGCACTCCTAGGCAGGGAGAACTGATCTGGAAGGAATAGTTCTAGATCAGCTTGCAGGTTCATTGTCCTTTTTCTATCAACATGAAAACCAACTCTCAGGCGCTTGCTAATTAGTATCAGAAGAAGTCAATAGACACACTTAGGTTTTCCCATGAAAGGCTAACCCTGATACTTTGCCTGAGCGTTAGGCAAAGCCCAAAGACTTCCCCCCACACCAAGACGGCACAGCAGGGTGCAATCCAGTTTCCAGCTCTCTCTGGCACTGAATGGAGTGTCCAGCTCCATTTTCCCTCTTTGCTTCCTGCACAACATGGGTGGTGGTGTGTTTTTACACATTGATTTGGGCCCTAAGTGACTATAGCATCACAGCTTATAAACACCAAGGTGAAAAGAAGGCAGCAGTTTCCCCAGAGGCATTACAGCCTGAAATAGGGTTGCTTTCAATGCAGTGATTTTTGCTTACTACATTACAGTGGAAACATCTTTTAATACATATCCTTTGGGTCCAATATTCCTGTAACAGCTTTATTTCTTTAACAGAATTAAGTGCTCAGTCTTACTAAGCAATCACATACAAATTAAAAAGGCCTAATAATCATTATTTTTGACTGACTGACTAGGGTTACATAGCTGATTTATTCATTATTACAGCTTACATAGGTCTTCAGTATAAATACTGGTTCCATACAGTCATTTGTGATGTAAATGCATAATTTAAATGGACTCAGAATCTCATACCAAACCCTGTACTCACACGTCAATCACTTGCATTTCTTGAGCGAAAGCTACATACATGAATAAGAGAATACAGATCCAGATTGCGTTTCTTTTTCATGTTTTATTTATGCAGACTTGTGGTTATTTGATGTTAAAAGTATTGTTGACACATTTCTTTATAGCTATTCTATTTATAATTTATTTGTATAAAGGATGTTGTTATAGCACCCTCTAATTCCAGGGCAAGCTTCTGGAGCATTGGGATTGCTGTCACTGAAAGCAATGGATTATTTGGGTTCTCCATGTGTGAATTCCCTTCCCATCAGTGTACACATTCACTTGGAAGACATTTGTGGATTCTTCAAGCTTCACTTTCAATTCTCCACTCGAAGAGCAGCAATGCAAAGCATCCACAAATGAAAAAAAAACCCACACCACCACCACATCACAACTGGGAAGAAAGTGATAAAATTGAACCTTAGAGAAATATGAGCCCACAGAGAGCACTCCAGACCCACTGGGTTGAGGAATGGAAATAAGCAAAGCAGCTGGCTGTGGCAGAAAAGTTGCTTTAATCTGTCATCTAGTTCCATCCCAGGCAGCTATAACAAGATTTTCTAGTGAGACTGTGGGGTAATATATATTGACATAACCCTATAAAGATTGAGAGTCCCATCAGAACCCCCTAAATATCAGGATATAGATACAACGCATTTGCTAAAAAGAGACACATTTGTTAAGAATTAGACATAGTTTGGGAAAGAGCTGATGAAGTGTTCCCCCATCCCAAAACGCCTGCCCAGGGTGTGAGTCAGAGCTGTGCATCCCACAAAAGCTCACAGGGGGATCAACACGGATCGATTCTGCCATCTACCCCTGCCGTGCCCACTGCTAAGGTTGGAAATACAGCAGCTCTGGGCAGATTTCTGCCAGGTGCTTGAGTGCCACTGTAAACTTGATGTGCTTTAGCTCTCTTGCTGCACTAACACATCTGGTCTCTTGAGATTATGCGAGGCTGGAAATCCGCTCTTTAGAGAGGAAAAGTACGGAGACAACACAGAAATGATAGCACTTTATACATGATAAGTGTATTCCTTACAATGGAGGGGAATACATTTTTGCTGGAGCCTGGCACCTCAGTGAGATTCAGCCCAGAGCTGCGTGTCCCCCCTCGGCGCACAGAGCGCGGGGAGGCTGGGGCGGCAGTGGGGACAGGGCTCGGGGTCTGTCACAGAACTGCTAAAGAGGGAGCGAAGGCAGCAAAATGCGAGCAGAGAACACCTCCGGGACAGCTGAGAGCTATGCGATACAGTACCTTTTCAAGGTGATTTTCTTGCCAGATCTGCTGAGCAACAGATCAGTGTTTAACGTTCTCCTCACCTGCAGGGTCCCTGCAGCAGCTGGTGCCCAGCCAGCTCCCTCCGGGCAGTGGCGGAAAGGCGGAGGGGAGCAACGCTGTGGGGCACAGCCAAATCAAAGTTGTTGATAGTTTCAATAATAGATTACAGCTACAAATAGAGCATGGCAGACTTTCACTAAAACTGAAAAGAAGTTTGTACAGCTCCAGTTTTACCCAATTCATTTTTCTGCATAACAGGTTTCTGGGTCCAGCCTCATCAAACCAGACAACGCTGTCTCCACAACCCTCCGAACACCTCTCTGTACCCATCGCTGAAGTAATGAAAAGCAAAGCTACCACTTTCTTCAAAGCATCAAGATCAGGAAACTTGCAGACAGATTTTTGTAAGCTGAAGGCACTTGAACTGAGGATGAGAGGGAGGAAAATGTGCTTGTTCTGCTCTGCAAGTTATTTGGAGGCTTGTCATTAGCACTACCTGAAAAAGACCATCCTAATGCCAACAGCCACCGGCCTGTATGCAAATAGTCTCATGTTCCACCATCACGACTAGGGAACCAAATGTCTGGAGCCCTTTGCCAGGGAAACAGTCATAACAGGCACAATCATAACAAATTATAATTGGAAGCCACGGTACAACAGTCTCAGATGAGGGATCAGTGCTTTCAAAAATGGCCAAGGAAAGGAGATACATCTATCTCCAAATACTTTATTGAAGTCTGATTCAAAGTTCAATGTTAGTCATCTAACATAAACGTAACACATTTTTATAATCTTTATCAAATATTCAGTCACTAGATCAGCATAAAGCACAGCTTATTAAAATGCATAAGCGAGGATTATGTGATTCACATTGTCAAGAAAGAAAAAAGTGTTTAAGATACAGAGATTCTTTAATCTGTTGCTCAGAAGGCACTGCACACATTGCCGATAGAACAATGTGTATGCATCCAACTTTTAATCACACAGGTCCTGACAAAGAGAATAGTAAAATGATTCTTCCTAGCACACAGGATAAGCTTCTAACAATATAATCCTGATTGCATGTCAAACTGATGATTTTGGTTTGGTGACTGACATAAGTATTTAACTACACTTTGCAAGTTATAACAAGGCTGGTATTTCAGAGAGTCTCAACACTCAGTCTGAAGTTTTGCATATCTATTTTCTGCATATCTAGTGTTTTCTAACAGTTTTAGGTGCTGATCTGAGATTTAGCATGCAAATCAAACATAAGGCTTGAGCACTCACAAATGAAGACCATTTTAAATTTTTCAGCAAAACCAGATCCCAGATAAAGACATCTCTGACGAAAGAAACAGTATTAACCAAGACCTAAACTAAGCTTTCAACAAAATATTTTCTGATCAGAGTTAATATTGACTCAATTTAGCGAAAGACATCATTATAACCTTAAAAATAGTAGTCAGAGGTTAGATTTCTTCAGCTGTGCTATCTGTAAAAAATTAGGCAAAATGAGTTGCTTCATCAGGGAGCATTCTGGTTATCAGCATGAAAATTACAGTGTTGTGGCAGATACATGTGTGCTTGAGCACAGAACACTGCTGCCATGTGTTCAGTACAGGGGAGGAATGTGAAATTTTTAAAAAATGTACTTAGAGAAAAGCTAAAGGAAGGGGGGGTGTCTCATCTTGGAAGGTGCTGAAGAACCTGTATCACCAGGCTTCTCACCTGATGAGCTAGTGATGGAGTCTTGAGACAGTCACATGTACATACAGGATTAAAAGCTGCACTTCAAAGCAGCTCATAAATGTTGTCCACATTCCCACATCAGACTTTCACAGGTTTTGTTCAATAAAAGTTCTCTTTTTAACTTTGTCACAGATTGACGCAGTCTATGAATTGCTTGTTAAATGTCAAGAATGAGGTACCAAAAAACTCAAAGTTTATTTCTTTCTGCAGAAGAAATCACAGCTTAAACAAAACTCCTTCACATTTGTAACTTAGGTGAGTATGACATCCTAATCGCGTGTCAGCAATAGAAATATTTTTCACAAATCTCATCTAATGAGTGAGTAAAGTTACTGTACTGTTGCGGTGAGTTAAAAATGTTTAATAATACAAGTATATAGGTGAACCATCTTTACAACACATTTATACACTTAAGTTCAGAGGTGAAGTTGGAGAACGTTATGACTCTCAAATTTCTCCCAAAACCCATTACCTAAACTCTCAGAGGATGATGAACCACTATGTACAATAACAACAAGCCTGAAGAAGTCAACAGAAATGTGGATACCCGAATATCTCTAAAAGTTCGTGCCTACAATGCACAAACGTTTCCACAGGGAACATGGCTAGATACAAGGTAAGCTGGAGGCTTGTAGCTTGACCGTTGCTTCTTTTAAAACAAGTTTTCCCAAGGTCTTGCATCCAGCAACCTTCCTGATGGCTCCCTGCAACCATTAATTATAGCATGGTACAACAGAACTGCAGGTCAGAACTTAAATTCAACTACGTGATGCAATTGCTGACCATACCAGAGGAACCTGTAATACAGGTCAGGCAGAATAAGAAAACTGCATTTTCAAACTCGGACAGGAGACAGAGGTGTAATGACTACACAGGTACAACATACGTGAGATGTGAAGATTTGATGATACCCATCAGATATTGGGCAGCTTCCCTGGAACTTGGATGATTTTTCCCCAGGAAAATACAGACTTGATTTCATATTTATCTCCATATCCTGATTTATTGCTGTATACATAAACCCACATGCACATACACCCTCTGAGTGGCATTAGGAGAATCCGATTTCTCTTGGCTGTATTTTGACTAACAGTTTCTACAGTCTAAAAATTACCAACGTTAGCTTATATGAAAAAATCAAGTGGGTAAGACAACCTACCAAGCAAAACCAGATCTCAGACCTCGATCCGAGGAGCGGTTCTGGTTCTTTCAGTACAGCCATGAGTTCTGGTCTGACTTGGAAACATCCTTGAACACAAGTTTGCGTTCTCCAAATAAGACTGGGGGGAGCAGTTTTACCAAAATGACAAGCAGGGACAGAAAGAAGCTGAGGACGCCACAGTAAAGAAAATATAAGAACCTGAGGACATTTATGCGTAAGGGGAGTATTGCTACTTGTACATGCCAGTGCTTTCACATTGGTTCTGAAAACAAGCTGATGTCTTCAGCAGTTATATTTGCACTTAAATACCCTTTAATCACTCGGGATCTGCCTTGTGACTGGGAGCAAATTAGAAGAGAGTGCTTTCAATTTACATCATTCAGGCAGGAATTAAAAAATAAATACCGTTATAATGAGTCCTAATAAAATTATACCTGCCTTAAAATAAGGTCATTGCAACATGTTATCATTAGATGGATTCAATTTTGTATTAAGCCCAGAAAAACAGAAAAATGCAGTGCTAGAAATGAATCTTTCTCAAGAGCCATTTATGTTGATGGAATTGCGTATGCTGTTATCAGAACCCTCGCAGCGGTGCTCTGCACAAGTCCAAGGGCAGAACAAACACGAGCAAGTTGTTAGTAAAACCAACTGCTCCAATGAAACATCACCTGCCACCGTAAGTTTATGTAAACTTTAAGGAATCTGTATTTCCAGCTAGAAAGTTCCACTCAAAATATGAATACCTGGAATGAAAGTGTCTGCTCATAAAAGTCAGCCTCACCAGTCAAGAGATCTACACTAGTCCTGATGTACTTCTAACCTTTCCATATCAGAGGACTGGACCAACGTAACGTGTCCAAATATAAATTCAAGTCTTACTCATAGTCTTTTTAGCACACTGCACTTTGACCTTTAATTGCTGTTTCATCCTTTTCCTTTAGCATTAAAGCTAATTAAGTACATTTTATCTCTTCCCTCTAGGAAGAGGAAAATACACTTCCATGAGTTGAATCACTGCAGGTTGGAGAACCAAGTGAAACAACTAATTTTCATGGTCTCTACAGTAAATCACCACCCATTTTTGGAACATATGACTTTTGTACACTGCTCTGCAGAAATTAATAGCTTCACTTTTGCCCTGTTCCTTGCATGAAGGCAGCCAATACGAAGAATGCTGAGCCAGCCAAGCCTGTCATCAGTTACATCAATTTTACTTTTTAGTTAATCTTCAAAGAGTTAATTCCTCCAGTGAAATATTAAACAATATTTTTTACTTACATTGATAAAATAAATTATTGTAGGGCTATTTTATTCTTAAATATTGATTTTAAAAAGGGACTGCATGAGTTCTTTAATAAAGAGACTAGAACATCAATCATGCAATTTACTCTGACATTGAGTGAGATACAATGGGAAAAAATGAACATTTCTGAAGGTGGTAACTTGTTGATTAAGGCCAACAATACATCACGGTATATGTTCAAAACACTGGGCAACCTACCTCAAATCACTGCTTTTTGCGTTGTAAGCCAAAAGTGATGGGCAGTGATCAAAGCAGTATATAAGGTCATGAGCTGGATTACTTTAGTGAACCAATATTATTTAGCATTAACAAAAGCCACGGTGGGAATCATAAACCATTGCTATTTTAAGTGGAAAACACATATTAAGGTAAAGCTAAAAAAAATCCAATATTTCAAAGAGGTTTTAATTATTTTGAGCAAAAGTGAAGATCCAAAATAAAAAGCAACACAAACCTGGAGTTTCCAACAACTGACATCCTTTTGAAGAAACTGCATGCATTTCTTAGACTAGGTCCTCTGTAACCTTGCCATAATTTTGGTTTTGTACGTTTTATTCATTTCAAGAGGCAGTATTAGCCACATAATTATTGTTGTAATTCATTCCTTATGTTGCTATGGATTAAACAGTAACTTATCTGTAGTAATTATGCAATAGGCTGTAACTAACTGAAATATGAATACTGCCAGTTTGTCCCACTGTGTTTCAGATCAGCTACATAATTGTTAATGTTCACAACAGTGCAGTAATTGAATTACAGAACATTAGCCACATGATTATGATGATCATAAACTGCTATCAAATGGAAGACTGTGAAATAAGACTCCAAACTCTGAAGTTACGAAGTTCATACTGAACTATATACTGTATATATACACACTACTATTCTGCTCTTTAGATTGACTCCTTTAATCACTACTACATTCCTAACTTCTTTCACCTGTAAAACTTCAACACACACAACCAGTCTTATCTTCTACTGGAATTGTTCCATAGTTCAGTTTGATTCTGATGCAACCAACATAGGTCCTTCAGGTTGCTAAATTGGCCAAGTTTCCAACCCTGCAAAATCATAAGATATTTATTTGAACAAGGCTACCTTCTCAGGAAACACTGAGCAGATACCTGTAGAGTTTTTAAACTAGAGTCTTCCTTGCAAATCTGGTGGATTCATCTGGTGTAACATCATCTGTAGGCTAGATGCCCAGCCTAAGCCAGACATACAATTTCCATCATGAAGTGAACAAGGCGTTTTCAGGGAAGACTTCATCACAAGAGAAGAAGATCCTGCACATGGATCCTCTTTAGAAGTGTTTCTGTTGAGGAGCTTTTATTAAATCCCCATCTTCCTGGCCTCTTGAGGTATGCAAAAGTCTGACAAGATCATTTTTGTCCCATAGTATCAGTGAACAAAGGTAATTATTTTCTATAGTTTCTTCCATTTGCTGCAATTCAAATACAAGAACACCAAATCCAAAAAGACTGTCAACTTTGACTTTAAGGGCATCATATTTTCATCCCAAATGCTAGTTTTACATTGCTATTTCCAACTGGGAAGATTCTGTCACTAGTTTTTACATCTTAAAAATGTTATTATTCTCAGTCATTTATTGCACATTTTTCTGGAAAGGTGGCCTAGATGCCATGCATCAGAAGAGCATGACTGAGATCGCAATAATTAGTGTCTAAAAGACTTTTGCAGTGATTTATCCAGAATACTTACACTATCAGAAAGACATGAAATCTAGACCCGCACGTGCAGAGGCCAAGGTGTATCAGCCTGGAAACAGCAAATGTGAACTCCACTCACTGGGGCTTTTTACACCTGGCACCTCGGAGCTGTCCTTCCACCACTACACAGTTTTCATGAGCTCTTTTAATGCGTGAAGCTGCAGATCATTTGTGGTGAATAAAGCCCTAACGGATTACTCATTGTTAATTAAATAACCTGATTCTGTCCACTGAATCTAATACATTAAAGTATTTAATGTTTGTTTGGTAAACTGCTTTGCTAAATGCTCCTTTGACTTTTATTGGTAATAAACATTAAGCATTTATGGCCTGTGAAAGCAGTTTCACATCTAGCTTATGCTGTTACTATTTACAGTTTGTTAATGAAATACCATTAACTTGCTCCAAACTGCAAGTTGGTTTTGTTCCACTCCTTAACTTTTATTATAGAGTATATAGAATAAGTCAATGAAAATCGCAAGAGCTATAAGCAACAGTAGTACTTGTCACCAAAAACTTACATTGTCAAATCAGAACATGTTTCCAGCTATATAAAAGCTCCAACTAGTATTTTTCCTTTTATTTGTGCTTTTGCTATGTGCACACACACATTTACCTGCACCTGCCCATTCCCAATGAAGGGGACCACTTCTGTGAGTTCCTGGGAAAAGGATGTTTGAGACATGTGTGTGGAAGCCTGGCTCAGTCCGAATTTACACCTTTTCTACTTATGGCAGTGGCCTCACACAGCTACAGCTATCTGACAGGAGTAGCTAAAATGTGTATGCTTAAAAATAAGAAGTATTTCCCACACTCACACAGAGAAAATATGCACATGCTCCTCTTTCTGCATAACACAATACAACTCTTGAGTGCTCTTGAAATTTAAGAACAACTGCCTGCGCATGCAAGTGATTTGTGTTGCTACACAGAACAAGCAATGCATTTTGTTTGCCAGGGGTATAAAATACAGGGTTCTGCCAGTTTAGCAGTGTCCTGTCTGTTCTGTGCAGTGGTAAACAGCTTCAGTGAGCCCTACTGTAAGGAGGAGGCATGCGTTGTTTTTAAAGGGGAAAAAACACAAACGTTGGGCTTTTCAAGCTAGTGCCTTTGCTTTTGCATTTGTTTGCAAGTGGTTTTCTTTGCACTTTAGACATGCATCGCAATCATAATTATTTAATGTAATGCATAACCGTCCCTTCTGTTTATCGGCTCGGTCAGTGCTGACAGGGAGGAACATCCTGCCTGACTTTCATAAACTTGAAAAGTAAGAAGATACAGGACAGCTTGGTCATTCGGACACATTTGATTCCTGTAACGAAACCATTATTGTGACAGTGCCGTTTTGTCTAATGAAAATAGTTGGAATGATTCATTATTCTCCTTCAGAGAGGTCTAATTTTGCTAAAAATTTTCGTGAAATAAATGCGTTGACAACAATTCCAGCTGTTGTGTGCTTAAGACTGACAATACATCTATCAAGCAATGAATAATATACAGTTTGGAAGAGGTGACATCTGAGATAGGCCCCAGTTACAGATCTGGCCATGCATTAGGGCAGTACCTGGCTAACGAGGCACCTGTGGGGGGGCAGGCTGGGTTCACAGGGCTTTCAGTCTCGGACCAGCACTACCACTGATGCCAGCAGGCGCTTGGGTCACTGCTCAGCTGCACCCACCACGCTTACAGGAGAAATAGAAACCTGCAAATGGTTGGCCTGTCTTTACTCCACCCTCCTGTCCCTTAGGAATAAAAACAACGGCCTGGGGTGGAAAGTAGGAGTAAGTTAAGAGGCAACTAGAAGCAGCCCATAATCAGTAGAGCAAGAGCACTCCCAAGCAGCTGCAGGGTTATACCTGTGGCCAAAGCGTGCTGCAAAAGGCAGCCCTAGCCCTGCTTGGGCCAGCTCTCACGATTCTGCAAATGCGTCCGTGCAAATAAAATCCCTGCTCTGAAGGGACAGTGGGACAGAGCCACCGAGGAGCCACAAACCGGGATTTCAGGGGAAGGGATGTCCTCAGGCTGCCTTTTCGGCGGCTTCACTAGCATTTTGAAGGCTCCACATTTGCATCGCTGCCATTGCACATTGCTCAAGGGTGCACTGTACAATCTTCCCCTTGGCTGATTTACCGAGCTGTGATGTTTTTGGTTTTTTTGCTTGAAGTCCTTTTTATTTAATATTGATTATTGTAGAGTGCTGTAAGGTAACAGCACGACAGCGTTATTAACTTACTGGTAGGGTACATTTTATCTTTGAGAAGAAAAAAGAAATGTTTGTGTATGAAGGTTCTAATCATCATCTATAGCTCCATGATGAATACATGTTAAGTGCAACATTGAGAAATTTTGATTTTTTTAGACTCAAGTCATACAATCATCGAGGAAAAAAAAGAACACACAATAATCCCGTACTCTCCTATCCACCTACCTCCCCAAAATCCAGGCAGGAGTAAGCGAAGAGGTGGCTAGAAGCAGCTAATCTATTCTTAACCTTGCTTCATAAATGACAGCAAAATTAAATGGAAGCAATCATGAATCATAGGAGGATCAGAGCTGGGTAACTAATTGGCCTATTTTCTGTACTGTCAGAATCCTCTTGAGCAATTTTCCTCAATTATAACTGCAAATCAGCATGTTATTTCCTCCTCACAAACTACCCATTGCTGAGGGGCTAACTGGGTGTCCCAGGATATTTCCTGGTCTATTACTGAAAACCAATTCCCACTGTTAAATAATTACAGGAAGTTCAGAGTCCCATGTTGGAGGAAAAGAAAAAAAAAATAATCTATTTTACCTATTAAGATAAGGAAAACGAAAACCTTAATTATAGAGAATAAGCCTTAATTTTAATGGTAAGCTTCCCATATAATTGCAGATCTTTGATCAAAGCTAGGGACAGCCTTAACAGAATATACTCAGCACTTTCTCTTCAGATATTGATTTCCCTTCAGTATGAAGGCTATAATACTAAAACTCTGTCAACTATAGAGTCCACTGGAAAAAAGGACAGCAGTTATTCATTGCTATTGTTCAGGGGTATCAAAGATACGATTAAACTTGCGTGCAATCAGGGCAACCAAGTAAAGCTGGTTGCTTCTCTGCTGCACGCTAATCACACCAACGTACGTTTCACCTGTTACTTGTATTCTTCAGGATGCATTATGATGTCCATTATTTAGTCAACATCAAATTTCCCCTTGTATTATCAAATATGTAATGAAAAGACAGAACCTCATCTTTTCTAAAGAATAAACAACTACTCAAAAAGATCTCTTTGGAAAAAGGAAGGTGACAGAACAGTTGACACTTCTAAACTATATTACCTAAGTTTCCTCATTTTGTGCAGACTACAAAAATATATAGGTAAACAAACCTGATCTGGAATAAAAATGGAGAAAAGCAAGCCAAGCAATCACTTTGTGTTTATTCATTTCAGAGCAGCAGTACTTCACTGGATGACAAAGTGTTCGGGCTTCCCAGGTGACAGGTACGGCAGATTCACCATGACCTGGCAGGACTGTGAGGAACACCTAAGCACAACAGCCTTAGGGTTTTTGTTTGTTTGCTTGTTTTTTGAAAGTCTCTCCCACTGCTAGCAGCTTGCCTGCCCAGGGGCTGAGCTGGATTTGCTTTCAGAGCAATTCCTTCTAGCTCATTAGTAACGACAGGTTCATTTTCCCTGGTGACGCCTGTGCTAGTGCTATGTGGGTCTTTACCCATCTTTCACATATATTTGACATTAGAGAAGAATTATTATAGGTAGTATGGGGACATCTTGCTTTACTGCTTGAGCTGAGAAAAAGTTTGTGGATTCAGCATCAACAGTACAGGTTCAAAACCTGCCATATATCACAAAAAAAATAATGGCTTAATATTAGAAATACTTTCATCTGAGGTAGTCAAGAACTGAAAAAAAACCCCAACAACAAAACCACACACACAAAAAAAAAAACCAACCACAGAAAAGAGGGGTTTTGTGAAGTATTTAACAATCTTTTCTACTTCATGAAGAATTTAACTTTTCCAAACGCTAGTCTCAGGGTGGCATTTTGAGGTGTTTTTTTGGTTGGTTGGGTGTTAGGGGTTTTTGGTGTGGGGTTGTTGTGTTTTGGTTTTTTT
>JAVJGI010000037.1:5402998-5428806 GCA_035590275.1 Ibycter americanus | reverse complement strand
TCAAGGTACACAGCTACCTATAAATTAAATGAAAATACATTTATTGGAACATCATAAAGACATGCTAGAACATTTTTAAAGTTTCCTAGTCTTGGTGTCTCCAGGTTGGCCTGTCACACCTACAGCAACCAGAACAGTCCATCCAATAAGCTCTGTCATTGCTGCCTGGGAATAAACAGCAAAACAACCAGCAGCATCTCCAAGAAGGTCTCATGAACTTGCTGAAAAAGTGATGCATGAGTACCTTTTCTAAAGACTGGCTGTTACCCGATATCCTGTTTTAAGTGTAGAACTTGGTCTACTGAAATTTGGGGAGTTTGTATGGTAGTAGAATAGTACTATTATAAACTAGTGTATAGTAGTACAAATTCCCCTCTGCAGGTCGGCTAGAGTTGTGCCCCAAAATTTTCCAGTAGTTTCTAAAAATCGTGAAAATATTGACCAAATTTCTCAGTGCTACATTGCAGCTCTCTAATAAGGTACCTACAAGGTCTGAAGGAGGATAGTTTCGTTAAAGTTGTTGAAATGATCATGTTTAAATAACCAACTATAGGTAGCCTTGATTCAGTAATTAAAGTAAAAAATGTGTGATGTTCATAAACTGCATTCAAGATAAAGCAACACTTTACTCTGCCCAGTTAAGAAATGTAAATACATTCATCCGAGGTCAAAAGGGAAAGCAACATTTGAAAACAAAGGTAGAAATGATGCAATAGATGTTTGAAACACAGATTATCTGCCTATTCTTGTCTGTTCTTCAGTTTTATTGTGTTTTGGAGATGAGTCACTGCAGCTCCAAAGGAGCAGCTTTTATTTGCTGTGAACCACAGGGCACAGCATCCCCTCTTCTCTTTTGCCTGTAGGGAATTTCAGATGTGCATTTTTTGTAAAAAAGAGCAAGCATAACGCTATTGACTTCAACGACGTTTTGCCGTTTCGCTGGTGGAACAGAGCACCATTTGGCTTAAAGCAAGAGAATGTGAAATGTATCAAGAGAACCCCAAGGAGAGCCCAGGATTTACAGCTCTCTAACAAAGACGAACTGACAGAAGGTTAAATGATGTAATTTCTAAAGCACTGTCTCATGGGGGGAACTGCAGCGCTGGAAAGGAGACTCCTTGAACCCATGCACAATAGATGTACAGAATGGTAATAGATATGATGGGGATTTCAGACCCACAGCTGTTCAGAATTGCCCCAAAAAAAAGTTAGAGCAGGCAGAGCACCAGTACTGCATCAGGACACCATCTCCAGGCTTACCCACCTGGCCGTGAGCCAAGACTATTCGATGGCTGCACCTTCCTTGTAACCCCCATCAGTACCTACTGGTCTCTGATCTGCATTTTGCATACCTTCACACCAGGTTACAGGGAGAAGTTGGGAAACACCTACAGCGGGGTGAATATTTAGGGAGGACATGACAATCACTCCATTTTAGGGAAAATGCAACAGAAGGTAGCACTTGCTGTGGGAGGCAGATAGGCACCAAACTGATTATCCACAGCTGAAGATGATGCAAATCGGGACACGTGCTGCCAGGGTGTTGATCTGTACTGCAGCAGTCAGAAATCAGAGCTTTCTTTGAATGTTATTTAAGCTCTCTCTTACTGGGCTACTGTCTCATACATATTCATTTTATTTATTTATCCTTTATTAAATGTACTTATCAATGGCCACAAGTATTTCTCATGAGCACCAGTACTGCAGTCCCACACGCTAGCTCTTGGATGCTAACCAAAGCAAAACTGATTCCTACTCACTACCCCGTGACACGGATTAGGAGACATTCCTCACAGCCCCTTTTTTTAATTACTGCCACACACATATAACACAATAGGGAGCAGATGACAAGCACATGAAGCGAGATGATGATGAGCCCCCAACCCATGTTCTCACATCCTCCTCTATTGGCAGAGCCTTTGTTTAGAACCAGCTATCAATTTTTTCCTGCAAGATCACCAGTTCAGGCACTGGCTTCACGTGTTGAAGCTCCCTGGTTTAATTCATACCCATGAAATCAGCTGTAATATTTGAAACATTTTCCCCTGGCAATTGTTAAGAAACTCTGGAGTAGAATTTCCATGAGGCAGCACACCTGGTAATTCTTCCTCCTCATCACTGTGTGTCATATATTCCTATCTCCCACCAAAACATCAGTGCTATGCTGAGCAAAGCAGACTAACAAACTGCAGTTCAAGCCTTTTATACTGCAAACCATTGCAGCTGCATTAAAACTCCATCTCACAAGCAGCCCTACTGAATTCATTAGAAGCTGTTACTGCACCTGCGGTAATACACATATGCACGGGCCACTTCTGGAGATCAAAGCATCCTTCCCCACCAGAACACATGACCCTTCATAAAGCCTTTTAAAAAGGAAACAAAATCAGCCTCTTCCTTCTCTCCTGCATAAAGCACAGACAAGGTACGCGCTAACACCAAACCAACACCACAGGAATGAAGAAGAGTATATTGCAGTGGAGCTACCACATGGGCATCAACGGTGATCCCCAAACTCAGGGGGTAGCATGGGGCAACTGAAAAAGTTGAAAGGCAAAGGCCATTTTTTCCTGTTTTCCAGTGCATAGCTACAACATTTTCTCATCTTAGTATTATCTTGATAATAACCTAACTTGGTCTTTTTTGTAGGATACTGTTCTCTCTGGTTTCTGCTGTGTTGTATGCATGTGAATGCACCAGCTGACACGCACTGCAAAATTATCTGCTGAAACCACCACCAGCTAAAAAACACTACAGCCTTCCAAGGCATACGTTAGCATAACAAAACCTCACAGTTCACTCTTTCACTTTCTTGTTAGTGACATGTACTGGATTTTACCTCAACCAGAATACATACATTTTAGCTCCATTAAAGGATCACAGAATTGAGCAAGTGCTAGGTGACCAGCCACCCCTTCTTTCTTGCATGCAGTCGCCATCAGATTAAGTGTACAGAAAAAGCCAAAACACTTTCTAACACATTTTTCTCAGATTCAATAAAACTGAGAAATTCCTTAATATTTTCCCTGCTTGAAAAATAAGTTTCACAGCCCTGAGCATACCAGTAGTCCTTGCCCACCTTGAGCAGTCTTACACGAGGCCTCCATATCAGTCCTCAACCTCATAGGTGCAGTAGGCAGACCTCTATCTCTACCTAGCTCTGTCCTTTGCTGTTCCTGAATTGGTGACTGGGCTTCCCAGACTGACCTTGGACCTGACTTGTCACCTCTCATTTCTTTAACGATCTCTGTCCCCAGACCTGCTCTGCTCACCTGGTTCGGTGCTGTGGGGTTGTGCCCCTGTTGGCAAGGTGGCAGCCCCTGCCCCTGCGTGGTCACCCCCGGTTCCCGGGTTGCCTGCCTTAGTGGAGGAGCCCCGCTCTTCCTGCTTCCTCTCAAAGGAGTCCAAATATTCCTCCCTAAAAATATTCTTTTATATATGGTGTCATGTCAAGGATATACTACCCATGTGCATAACAACAGCTATATACAATAGTGATTCAATAAAAAAAATAAAATCTATAAATGGCATGACCTTGCATTAAACTTGTGACTCGAGGTGAACGTGGAGTAGACTTGACATTCACATCTATTCAGGTCAGATATTTAACACTGCGTGGTCCAGCTGCATCGGTCCCCAAGGAAAGGCTGTTCTTTCTTAATGAATGCGTACACTCACTTTATATTTTCCCAAAGCCAAAAAAGGTTCAGTTAGAGTTTGGCTAATATCCAAGCTCAAGCTGCACAGAAACACGAGATGACTGTAAATACACTAATCAAAAATGTAGAGTAAGGAAAGGGACAGAGCATTATCCCTTGAAAGAAGAGTTTGATTCTGGTTTTTCCCCTGTAGCCTGATTTTATACCAACATGGTGTCATAGTCATTAGCGATGTTACTTCTAATCACCCCTAATATGAGGGAAAGAATAATTAGATTAAGTGTAGGCAAGGCCTTTGACTTCTTTTGTGCACCCAAATCATAACACCAAAAAGCAGAATGCTTGCAAAGTAAGATCACGCACTTACACACACAGTCCCTTTGAGTTCAGGAATAAATGCAAGTGAGTACATTTCAAAAGTAAGACCTGAATTTAGGAATAGACAAGTCAGATTAAAGAAAATGGAACAAAAATACAACTTTCCACAGCAAGCCAAGTGAAAATATGAAATTTTTTCCTCTAAGGTTCAGTAAAGTATGATTTTTTTAATCAGTATTTTTGTGTGAGGATTTAAGGATTACATTGAGAGGTTTACAGATGACTTCTGAATAAGAAACAAGATGCTTAGAAATGATCTGTGGCAAATTATTTTAAAAAAATAAAATCAACAGCACTCAGTTTCACACTAGTACCTGGACTGTGGAAACCGCTTTGATCTGAGGACACTTCAGATGAAACATGCTCGCTCTTGTTAGCCAGACCACTGCCTCATTCAACGCATTTACTATCCCCATGACTAGAAGCCCCAAAAATGGACCAACTGAGCAGAATTTCAATACTGCAAAAGACCTGGATAGCAGATGGGCTTGTTAGACTACTTTATAAGGTCAACTTTTGCATCTGTCAGTTCCAGAAGATGTTCTGTGCACAACTCCTGGAGATTTCTGCTGGACTGAAGCTCTGCTGCTCCTGAGTTGCAATGACACAACGTACGCAGCTGTGTTTAACACAGAAGGAAAAATATTTGACATTAGAGACTTGTCAGGAACAAAACCCAGATCCTCCAGGAGCCTTCTAGTCAAAGGACTGACAGATTCTGTAAATTTCCGTTTGGATCACACCACCTGGTCATCTCCCTGCAAGACTGCATGTAGCATCACTCCATCTTCAACACTCTAATGAGTTCTTTGATTTTATTAGATGTTCTCATTGATTTCATTTAATGATTTATATATTACCTATACTCTTATTGATTAGGCATTTTTCTACTGAAGGTAAGACAAATTACAAAGGCAATCCACAATGGGTCACATAAAACCACCACAGCAGTCTCCAAGGAGATATTAATTGCCCAGTTGTGGAAACAAAGTAACCAAAGAAAAACAATACAACAAAACTGAAACCGATAAGGGTGCTTCATGTTATAGATCGAAACCCAAGGACCTAGGAGGTTGAGAAGAGTGAACTTCAAAACAGCCTAAGTTGGCAAGTTATTTTAATAACAGACTGGCAATTTGTAACTGGTCATTGCAACAGTAAATTTCTACAGTTTTCAAGCTGTACAATTCCTGAAGGGAACAAGGGGCAGATGGAGCAGCATGGGTGTAAGGGGTTCAACCTATAGCTGCCTCGGCCAGCTCTTTGTACCGCTTTGAAGACCTGAATCTATAAGCTGCCCTCTCAAGCAAGATGGAATTAACAAAGTCATTTGTTTCCTCAGAAGATCAAGTGCTTTAGGAGACATAGTAAAAAGACATTTTCACATCAGAAAAGATGCTGTGCTCCAGGATACAATTCAAGAGAAAGGAAGAAAGAATAAAAAAAAAAATATCTTGGATAATTTGTAGTGGAGCATGAGCAGTCCAAAAGCAGGGGGAAAAAAAATAATCATCTCAGAAAATTTATAGTTCAGCATGAGTGTTATTATACATGACATTAGAGGAATTAGCATTCCACTAACAAGTGGAGAAATAGTTCTTTGGGAACCACCAACTGTTTCACTATTTCTGGGTAAACAGGCCTTCTTTAGCTCCCATCTGGACAACGTCCACACTCTAACTTGCTTCCAGAGAAGTCATCACATTCTTAAGCAGCAACTTTGAAGTGCAATTACCATTACATCCAAAGGAAGAGGTGTAAAATAAGAAGTATGTTATGTATTGTATCAGGTAAGCTGGGGAAATCACCTAACAGTTACATTGGAGTGGAGTAAAGGTTATGAGTGGAACAATAAGATTCAAATGCAGAAACCACTCACCATGCTGAGGAGCAAGGAGCTGGAGGCAACATACCCACTAGAGTCCAGAAGGGAAAAGATTTCCACATTTCCCGCAGAGCGGGAACGGCCCATACCCTGCGCTCTTCCAGCAGAGAGAGAGCTGTGCTATTCACCTGGAGGGCGTTTGAAAGCTACAGCCCCGCTTTGAGAAGAGGATGACACGGTCCTGCACTGAGCTGGCACCTGGTGCAAGCTCAGCAGCATTGCCCCTGCCCACCACAGCCACAGGGTCACAGGCTGACACCCACCCCTCCTGAAAACCATCGATGGTGCCCAATGGCAGCAATAATAAGCAAAGTACGGCTGATTTAAGTGAATGCATTAAATGCAGTGGGCTTTCATTACCACCTGCCACCCTTTTTATATCTTCGCTACATGAGAACGTACTGAAAAAAACACCACTATAATCACAAATAAAGCCACAAATATGAAAACAAATAAAAGGTAAAGCCATGCATGCAGGAGGTGCTGTTATTCTGGTGCTCCAGTACAAATTCAAACAATAAAGAACAAGAGGAGGCGAGAGGGGAGGGAACAAGCCTGCAACAGTCCTCCTCTGTGTACTGCTGTCCCCATTAATATCAGCAGCTATTCCTCTAAATTGTGACTCAGGGGGATAATTAAACTATTGCTGCTCCCATTTTCCCTGCAGAGCAGTGCTGTTACAACAAAGCCAGCTTCTCCTATGGCGGTACGGCAGCAGCCCCTTGGGAGAGCTGCGCAATGCTGCAGCCCCCGCCGCGTGAGAGGGACCTTTCAAATATTTCCTGAAGTCAGTAGCATCACCTGCCTTCTTCCATTACAGTTTTCAAACATCAAAGCTGCCCTTATTTCAGCATTTACTCAGGAACCATTGAGGTTTCACTGAAACTGGGAAGATTAATTAAGTGATAGCAAGTTTGAATGTGGGAGATGAATGATTAAAAGTTCTCAAGGTAAGAGTAGGTACTATCTTTTCAGAAAATGGTGCCTACTTATATTGATGAATTTCTTGCTCAGTGGTCTATAATGTCACTTCAAGATGAGAGGCTGGTGTGCCATAAAGAGAAATTCTCTAAAAACTACTCTGCTGACATCGTAACACCACTTAAGTAAAAAGTCAGATAATGCAGCATCACTCAAAATACTGCCAGACCGATAATAGTTCTAACGTATTGAAATGAAGGAAAGACTTCCGATTTATTTGTCTTTCTGTAAGAATTATTAGAGCAGTTTAGAAGAAAATGTAAGTGTAGAGATTTAAATGATTACATTCAAGTTAATTTTCTCTATTTATTTTCATTTACAAGCAGATCTGCACTTCTAAACATTGCATGGCTGGTGGGGATGCGGCTCTGTCCAGTAACTCCTAAACAAGTAGGTAGAAAGGGAGGGGAGTACAGACAGAGCCGTGTATAAGTATTCACCCGACTGTTCCGAAGAGTGGCAAGAGAAAACTATTATTTTTAATTTCAGGAGTTCCTACTTTGTCTTTTTTAAAATCCATTTCTCCACTATTTATCATAGGGCAGTCACAGGTCAAACATACCCAACCAAACACAAACAACCCTCTGCTGTGCAGTCTAATGAAACTCAGCTAGGAACCAGTCATCGATGAAACAATCAATAGCACACGTCTGAAGAAAGCAAGTAGGTTGTAATATCATCTGTATGCCTGACATTTACCAGTGATAACATTAATCCCTAGAAGAAATCTGCTATACCTCTCAATATTATTTTTTACCCAGAAGTATCCAAAGAATTAATTATAAAGTTGATTTCGAACAGTGCTTTAAATGGGAAATTAGTCTAGTGTTTAAATTCAGCAGTAGATTGAAATGGCTAATTGTTATTAACCCATGATTAAGTTAAAAAGCCACAACTACTGACTATAAAAAAGTCCATGCTGCTTATCACTCTGTCCTGAGGCAGGGGACTGATTCTGAGATGCTGGGTTCATGCTTGTTCCTGTGGTTCCTTAGCAGCTGGGGGAAGCGAGGTTCACCATCTCTCACATTAACATCTCTGGTTGTTTAAGTTAGTAGTTCTCAGCTGTTTCCAGAGACAGGACACTCCGCAAGACCATTCAAGCACTCGTACACTCAGACAGCGGCCACTCTGCTGCTCACACAGCTCAGCCCTCAAAGCAACCTCTTGTTTATTCCCCTCATACTGCACAGCAGCAAAAAAGGGAGAGAAAAAGTGTGCAAAAAAGGCTAAAGCAGTGACAATGAAGTTCTTCAGTGAGCTGTCTTGGGCCAAACCCTTCATTTGCCTTTCATGTAAAAAAACCCATGATTCACGTCCTGTCGATTTGGAGATGTCACGGTGTAAAAATCTGCCTACACGAGGAAAGGACGACTAGAGCAATATCTTTATATCACATACTTCCCTGTGCAATGCAACCTCAGGCACATAACTCAAGAAAAACTGCTTGAAATTCATGCCTCCCAGAATACTATCTATTGAATGTCTCTTGCCTTGCAGGAAGCTGGAACAATAGGTGAATCAAAGGCAACAGGAAAATCAGAAAAATCACCCTGTCAGGGGGCAGAGAATGGGAGCTGAGAGGCAAGTACCAGAAATAGCCAGAAAATTGATATTATTTCTGTAAAAAGAAAAATTTGAAGGTTTTGCTGGGGGGAGGAAGAAAGGGGTTGAGGGAAAAGAAAAAAAATCCCAGACCAGAGCACTTTGCCGCTCTGTAACATCGCTAAGGTATTTCAAGTCTAAAGATGTGCTCCATCAGCCAAGCAGAGCTTTATTACTTATAAAAACATGTTGAATGTTCTAGTCAAAATAAACAAACCACTGATTTATCACAGAAATATAAAGCATAATGCATTTACCCAAGAAATTTTCAAAAAACTTGATTTATTTTTTTAAGTAATTAACATACATACATCCAGAAAGCCCTACTGTCCTATGATGCCCTCAGCAAACGCAATCTCCAGTTGATTCTAGATGCAATGAATTTGCTTTACAGTGGGCTGCCCAGGTCCCACAGGGTTGTGAGGTTGCCCCCCCACCTCAAGTCCTGCACAGCTGCAACCCATTATCAGAATGCAGAGAGCAGACTGGGGAAAGAATCATTTCTGGCTATTTTTTCCTACTCAAACTCTACACAGAAAGCTTAGCAAACAAACTGGGCTCTATCACTCAGGTGCAATCTATGATGATAATCTCTACTGTATTAAAAGGAAAGCTAATACCATTATAAGTGGTCAAGTCAAGAACTGAAGTACTAATAAATATCAGAGGTCGGCACTTTTAGCTTAGCTCACCCCTCCTGGGACATATAACAATATATTATGATTTAAGCATGCTTAGTTTATCATATACTGTTACAGAAAAGCTATTTGCTTAGTCAGATCATGAAATAATGTGGGATCAGCAAAAGTTACCCACCAAACTAACAAGTATTATGTGGACTGAGGTTGGCTTTTTTTCAGAAAGCAAATCCAGACATGCTCCCGAGAGAGCACAAAACCACACTTTTGCTAAAAGTGACATTTAGCTGCCAGATTCCAATCTCTCCTCCGAGGTACACAGGAAGCCATTTCACACAGACATACTTATTTAACACAGACTCCCGAAGTCATTCCCAGTAATGGCTGAAATATTTTTATTGAATACTCCCAAAATAGGAATATACAAGTGCAGCAAATATCCACCCAAGAGAACGTCACCCAGAACGATTTATATCCATCAACGCTATCAGGGACGGAAAACAGGACCTTTAAGTGAAAAGCATTAGACACCCTCAACTGCAAAAATGCTACCTGTATTGCCTGTTTTCCACTCACGTGTAGCAACTGTGAGCACTTTCTTTACAAACTAGAAACACTGATCAGTAAATGAGTCTTGATTTTTCCCCTAGGAATCAGCTGGATGCAGGAATACAGCCCCCATTTACTTTACAGAAAGCTGTATGCACATGCTTGAGGCCAAGCTGTGCGTGAAAGCGCTGGTTGCTCTGACAGCAGCAGGCAGGGCAGCCCAGCAGGACCCTGCCGGGCTCCCTGCCCACCTGCTCCCCACGCCGTGCCCGGGGGCTCAGCACCCTTGCAGCCCCCACACCCCCAGTAAGGGTATTGGATATGCCAGGCACCACCCAATCAAAGTATTTGTAGTAAGAAGCTTAATTAGCTGTTCATATTGCACAGCAGCCATAACATTTTTGATGCACTGAATATAACTAGTTGGAGTACTAGCAGGAACCGCTACACCAAGCGGTACGCCTCACGTGAGCAAGAATTACAACAGCTAAATGAGTGAGTACCAAAGCGGAGGTGGGCGCTGCTGCCCCATCAGCCGGATGCTTGCGTCTCTAATACCAGCACAGCTAGGAGAAACATGCAGTTAAGAGGCAACATAAAACAGAAGAGCCATACTTGCAATTATAGGGTAGCAAGGCTGTAACACTACAACATTTACACTTCATATAAATCAGCTCCTGAGATGGCCCTTGGTTGTAAAAGTGTCAGTCACTCGAACCACTGTCCTCAAACTACTGCTGTTTTTCAGAATAATTTCAATGTGCATCTGGACACTCATGTCACCACCTAAAGAGCCACTCAGTCAACCAAAGAGCAAAAGGCTGGAGAAGTTCTTGGAAAGTTTGATGGTTTCCAAAGGGAAATCCTGTAGGAGCCCCCCACGTGTTTGTATTTTGCTGTCATCACAGCCGCTGTGATGCTGAACAGCAAAAGTTTGGAAAAACAATCACACAAAATTACAGGCCAAAATATTTTGTTACATCTACAAATAGGATTATATTTGTGAAAACGTACATCTGTTCCAGGTTAGCAGGAGTCTCCAAGCCGTTTGCACATTTGAGATAAATGTTATTCTACAAAGGTCGTCGAAGCAGACTCCTACAGCCGGGAGCGTTCGCCAGGTTCGGCTGTGCTACACGGTTTATTACTTTCCCCTGAGTTTCAAACAAACTCCACTTTTCCATTCTGTTTGATCATAGTTCCCTGATAATTTAACTTAAACTCTTAATACCTGTTCAGTTACCCAGTCTCCGGAGTACTATACGTTAATGAGTCCCGCCCAGGGGACAGTGAAGCGCTGGGGCTACTGGCCGGCTGGCGAGAGCGAGGGGCGCTCCCATCGCCCCGGGGACTGTGCCCAGTTACGCCTCCCCTCCAGCCCACAGCGCTGCGTTAATTTGTGTGCGCTGGCAAAGGGAGTTCGTTAGACGAGCTCTGCTGAATCATGATGGGGCGATCTAAGAGGTTACTGCCCTTGTCTGTTCACCTGACTCCACCCTATAATTGATGGCAGTTTTAATTAATACACCCTCGTATGAGCTGGTCTACGTTCACTCCTGCCAAGCCTGCAAAGCAGGTGGAGGCGGCAGGATTAGGCAGGGGCAGAGGACCGGGACCTCCCGGCTCACCCTCAGGTTAGCGGGCAGAACTCATTTGCCACAACCGTCCGCATGCCAGAGGTCACCCCGCTCCTAACACCCTCCTCAGCTCACCCCGTCTCTTGAACATCTCGTGGGGTAAATCCTAGACCAAGTGAAACCAGGGAGAGGTTTGGGTTGTTTTTTTTTTAAACAATACCATAGTCTCATTTTTGCAATATTAATAGATAACTCAGAATAGAATGTTATCTGTTACTCCAGCAAGTCATTTGGTGTATTATTCTTTGTATAAGGCATCTAGATACAATGCACGATGAAGCCAAAGCAATTAAGAACAAGCCTTTGCACTGCTTTAGATGGCCATTCTGTGTCTTTTCAAGGTGATAAGAAAATTAAAACGACAGGCTGCGGGCAGGGGCCTGGCCTTGTGCAGGGCACACGTCCATTCATAAAGGTGGATAGAAAAAAAAAAGAAAAAGTTCAAGAGAAGTATATAAATACGTAGCAGCTACACTAAAAACAAAGCAGAAGCTTCATAATACTCCCAATGGGTTTAGTTTTATTTAACTACAAAATAAGCAAAAGCAATATTAAACAGAGACACCTGGGAACAGAAAAGGCAAGGATGTCACAGTCTGGTAGCAAGCCATTTTACCCAAGGTAAAAAGCAGCATCTCCGCTTCCCATTGCCATGACCTCATTAATCCTGTTATTTATAATTCATAATCACAAACATAACCTAACCAACATTTATATGATCCTTAAAACAAAGGGCTCTTCCCCACCCAAAGATAGATACTTCAAGAGTGAAAGGCACAATAGATACACATCTCAAAAGAAAGTTTGATTAGCTTATAGGAGCGCAGGGACGAGCCCATCCCTGTGCAGTGCTCTCAGTAGCAGGGCAGCCTGTAAAGCCATTCCAGTAACCCTACTTGTTTCTTCCCCAGCTTTAAAACTCACATTTTATAGGAGAAGCAAAACCACCCAAACTCCCTCACCAGATCATCCCTCCAAGCGGGTTTGGAGAAACTTATTCTGCACAACTGATAGGCTCAGCGCACAGCTCCCCCCGTCCCACCTCTGGGCACCGCACTCACGAAGCAGTACGCCTGGCATGTCTGCAGGTGCTTCATCCCCTGCAGCTAAGGCAGTTTCATGCATTGATTATTCAAAGACACAATGAGAGAAACCACCACCTCTTCTGCTGAAGTTAGTCTATTTTAAAACATAGAAACGAGTTGCCCATCGCTTTGAGGTCAGCAGCATCTGCCGCTACCTGTCTCAGAAGAGATGCTGGCAGGTGCTGATCTAAAACATGCAGCAGGAAATTATGGACTAAAGCACGTACACAGAATCAGCATCCTTCAGCTTTACTCCGGCTATCACTTCATCCTCATTCATTCTTCGTACCTGTGGTCAATGCTCTCCAAAGAAACCCACCTTGAGACACTCCGCACATGGCTAAGACCTTGTCTCCGCAAGCTTATCCTTAAAAGGCCTACACCTTCAACAACACATCCACCTTGCTCCAGCCAGCGCAGCTGCACTGAAGGAACCACCTTCATAAGCTTCCCCCCTCCCTCCACTACTTTTCAGGCAACTCATTTGTATTCACGACTTGCACATGTTCCTCACCTCATTGCCTACACCTGTGCACTGACACACAGCCTCTTCTGGGCTGGCCACCACACTGCAAGTCCCATAAACTAACATTTGGGAGACCCTGAGCCTAAGTATTCCTACGGGGTTTTATTTGCTTTATCTATAAAGGAAAGAAAGCCTAAAATTTTGCTTTACCCAGGAAAAAATTGAGTTTTTTTATAAAGGGAGAGAGTGAGAAAGAAGGGCTTTAGGCTAATGGCAATAAAGAAAAGGCCAATAGACATGTACCCTAGCCTTCAGGAATGGAGACTTTGAAAACTCATTAAAGGTGTAGAAGGGTGGAAAGCCCACCAAAATCAACAGAAATCTTTCCATGTCCTAGAGCAGCATTGAATTAGGCCCTTGGAAATTAGGCTCACACACACAGCTGAATGGATCATTGTGGGCACTGCCTTCTACCAAGCACTCTGAGTAATCTTTATTAATTCTACTTTAATAATAAGCTGGCAGTAAAGGTGCTGATACTAATTGCTGAGCACTTCTTTGCTAAAATCAATCCTTAATGCTGACCACAATAAATGAATTAGGCTTTTATATAAAACCCACACTTAAAATAGCTATGAATCTTCCTAATGTGTCATTTGACATTTGTTATTACTTGTCTGTGGACTGGCTTTGAATATTTTATGAAATATTTATGGCAGAAGGGGATATGGGATTCATAAGAGCAAGACACATACAATATGCTGAAGATTAGTGACAATTACCACAAGGGTAAAATTAGTATAATCAACCGTCACTTTCTCATGAAAAAATACAGACTTAATTGGTGGCAGGTGGATATTTCTTCCATTTTAAAACTGCATTTTGTTGGGACTGATTTACATATTTTTCTTCACTTTTGTAGGATTAAATAAAATTCTGTTTAAATGTGAACTTGGCTAATTAACGCCTGGTAAATAGAGAAATATTACATTCTCTTTAAAGAAATATTTTGTGAATTCCCTTTTCATCCCGAATAATTTGTCAAAAGAAGAGAAGAAGAAGTATAATGTGCATCGCATCCAGCTAATGTGCAACAGATTGGGAGCAGGTAAAAGTGGAATTTAGAAGGGAAAAAAAAAAAAAAGGTTTATTTTGTTGTTCCTGCTGGAATATGGATTGAATTCAAAATCTTAAATTAAAAATTGTTGCAAAAGTTCCAATTTAAAAAGCAGTGTCTATAACCTGGATCCCTGTAATTCTCCCCAGTGATAATGACAGATCCCATTTTTGAAAAAGAAACACTGAGTTAGGGGACATCAGCTCTCGTGCATTCAGTGTCTCCAAAGTGAGCTGTGTTTGGCACTTCTCTACTTTTGTTCTGTACCAGCTGCTGACATGTAAATTCACATCGTTCCCCAACTGAGTAGCACAAAAGACCCTGTGCAATGGCTGATCTTGCCCAGGTCCAGCAGCTTGCACTCTGTAGGCCAAACTCCAGCAACTTTCATTTAGTATGGAAGAAACAATTGAGCAGGCATTTGGTGAAAAGGCTTTTCAGACAATGGAAACTCACCTGCTTTTATTTGTGCGAGGCTTGAGACAACACACACAGGTTGAGGAGATTTTGCTTCCAGATTTATAGACACTGCTAGTGCAGGGGCAGTGAAAATAAGTCAAAATCTGCTTTCACGTACAGTGCTGCACCATCCACCGAAGTCATATATTTAACAAAGAGCTGGAGTTTGCCTTGCATAGCAAATCTGGAGTTACAATCACACAACAAGGCTCGGAAGGGATAGTGGTGGAAGGACGCTAAATACATGAGTCCAGTCAGGGCTAAAAACCTTTACTTTCAGGGAAGTTTGGATGGGACTCCCTTCTAACTGGGCTACAGAAAGCCACACAGGGACAACAAAACTAGCATATAATTGTGTTACCTCAATCAATAAATGAAAACACCAGGCACGCTGCTGGTTTGACCTGGGATTCATACTCCCACGGAGGGTTACACTGTTATTTTCCTTGCTGTACACCTTTCCCTCCCAGAAAATTAGCATCTTTATGACCATAATTTAGGATCAAATATTTATCTACTTCTTTAACAATAAGATTTGAAGCTATTTAATATCAAGTTTCCCTTGCCCACCAAAACAGTGTTTCTCATGCAAATGCTTGTACCTCCTTGGTTTTATTCTCTCAAAATCTCTAGGGGTTAGGTGCTTGGAAACCTAATGGGATTATGGCATAAACACAGCAATGTATTCTGCATAATAAGACCCTATCTTAGGGCATTTTGGTGTTTTTATCTTTGAGCAGACCTAAACAGCTCTCTCCTGGAAGGTGGGGGTGGGGGGGAGTGCAGTATATATACTTAAGTAGATAATACAATTCCTTTGGAGACTCTGAGTCCTTCTCCAAGTGCATACATACAATTTGCATTAGCATTTAAAGGAATGTGAAGCAAGGAGAGAACTCTGAGCCTGTTTCTTTGGCTGTTACGAATATCCTGACTGCAGAAATGTTAATGTTTTTATGTATTACCTCCATCTGCTCCAATCCTGTTAAATTTAGGTGTGCTATTTCTAAATATGAATATGTTTGAGTTAGTATATGTTTTGTCTGTTGTTTAGGCACTATTCATTTCCTTCCAGAAAGCACAGCTGTCATTGTTTTCATTAACAAAGGGTACTTTTTACTTACTTTTTGAATTATAATATTGATTTTTTTCCCCAGCACTGCTGTTTGGCATAGTGTATTGTTAAATGACTCAACAAGTCTAAACCCTTGAAAATGGGGTTTGTAATTCAAGTGCTGGCACACCCTTAACTACATCATCACGAGCTGTGATGCTGCACTAAATGGATTGAGCCACACTGACCCCCTCCAGAAATGAAGGCCCAAACGCCTTGAAATATAATTTCAACAACACAGTTATGTAGTGATACACTGCTTGGATTCAAAATAAATTCTATGAAATTCAAATGAGCCGTTGAAACGGATAACTACAGCTGAGGTGCTGGAAATGTCTCACAAATCAATCATCCCAGGTGTGAACAGAATTTCCAGGTTGATTTCCTACATATTTTATTTTTGTGGGTTTCTTTGAAGTTGGAATCTCTTTTTATTTGTAACATCCTTGCCCTTGAGTCTTTCTTCTTTTCTAAATATTCACTCATTCCCCATAATCCCTTTATTCCGTTCTATTTTCCAGCCATACCTCCCTTGATATGCTTTTCAAAAGCGCATTGTACTGAAGCCCGCCTGGATGCATATTACGCTTTTAGTTTTGTCTCCACTTAGCTCCTATGGGCGGTCAGGTAGCTGGAGTCTCTCTGGATCTTGCTTAACCAGCATTTTGGACAGAAATATCCTCATGGAAATAAAGGTTACAGTGGGCTTTGGGCTGCTCTCGGCCGTGCCCACACCTGTCCTGCATTGCCCCAATATCTCATATCTCACATAGAAGCATTCATCTGGGCAAGTACAGCAAATTACCTGATTGCTGCACTGTCAGACAAAAACTCACCCTAAAATAATATCTTTATGTGCTTATTCCTTTGAAAGAACCCATTTCTGCAGACTTCAGGGTCAGTGTAATATTTTAGTATTTCTAGCGTAATTATATTCCCTTTAATGAGCACTATACCAGAATGCCTTTCTATGGAGGATATACAGACAATATCATACACGCTCGCTGAGGCCCTTTCTTAAGTACAAAAAATTGCAATCCACGAAGCCTCGGAGGCATTCTGGCTTCCCTAATACTCATATATTAGAAGAAATAAATGTGGATTTGGGGATTATATCCAATTGAATTATCACATCAGCCTGTGGTTTCCTTTTGAATGATTAAATATCGTACCAAAATAATTTTACTGCTGCTATTTAGGGGGAAAACATGATGAGAAACATGGAGAATATATACGTATCAGCAGGCTATGAAGCAAACTGCGAAAGAGGCAGCTCTGCTTTTCACTGCGTTCCCTTCCCTGCTGCAGGGCACTCCTAAAACCTGGCTGGGAGGACATATGGAGGAAAAGCGCCTGCCCTGTGTGGTCAAAGGGAGGGAGAAGGGGTTTTGCAGCCATGATCCCGGGCTGCAGCCCCTCAGTGGATGGGGGCTGGCCCAAAGCCTCCCCCAGGCAGTGCCGGGCACGTGGCCGACCCTCCTCTCTGGTTTCTCTGATTGCTGTTTGAGCAGCCCTGCACACACATATGGGTCAAGACAGGCTGGTGTACCTGGACCCCAAAATACCAGATGGAACAGTAGTGTGGCTTTTCAGAAAGGCTGACTAGAAAAGACCCATCCTTGACTGCTCGCCTATCCAACCTGGTGCTGGAAGCGAGAGGGTTAAAAGTACAGTTATTTGCAGTTATATTTCACTTTTGAAAAGCTAGATTTGTGAGATACTCATTAAAAGATGAATTCAGCCAGTGTCCTTGAGACAGTTAATGAGATATGCTAATTTAAAATAAATAGGTCTGGTATGAATTCTTGATAAGAAAACATCTGCCTGGATCTGTTGCTCACTTTCCAGGGAGGTAACTGGGTCCGAAGACAGCAAGATATGATAAGGAATATGCAGCCATCTTGAAGGCAACAGTTTAAAAGAACTGATCGTTTTTCAAGTTATCCCTGGAAGACATTTCTTCCACCTGACTTCTTTTGGATGTGTAGACTGAGAGAGGCAGGCCTGGGGCCAGGAAACCACTAAGTGAATTAGAAGAGGAGCCTAATCAGCCATCAAAGCCATCGGGGGGAAAAGCAGCACCACGGCACTACATTTTCCCCAAACAGCTTTAGGATATCTGGCAAGGAGAATGGATTTTGCCTGAAAGTCACCGCTAGAAGGAATTGAAAGTAAGCATGGCCCACGATAACTGCGCAGCGTTTAGCCCTATTTTCCACCTGCACGGCACAAAGCGGGCTGCAGCCAGCGCGTCCCTCCGCGGGCAAGCCAGCACCGGAGGGCGTTTTACTTCCCCTGGCCTTGGCAGGTGAAGCAGAATGATTTTAGAGTACAGGTGGACAAGTAGGTTTGGGACCCGGACGTGCTGTAGGATTTATTATTGAGTATTTGGGTGGTTTTGGCGTGGTTTTTTTTGACTCAGTCACAATGATGTGCTATCACATTTTTATATAGACATCCTTGCACCATCCCTTACAAGTAACAGCTTGGATAGCTCCTTGTAGAAGTCACAGAGCAGGAAAAGGTGGCAGGAGACATCATACTGCTCCTTTGTAGCTAGCTAGCTTTCCTCTGGAAAGCAAGAATGGCCATCTCTGAGATGATCATGTCTTGTCCAACACCGCAGAAGCTAAGCACCTTGGTACAAGCAGTTCCCCTCTCTGGCCATCAGTTACGGTAATGCTTATGTACCATTGCTGAGGCTTTTGAGCTTTACGGTCATATAGTGACAATAGTGTACGCACTATAAAATTTTCTGGAAGTTGAGAGAGGTTAAATATTCAAAGATTATGGATACTGGCCTTTCAAAAATGTCAGATCCAGCCATTTGAATTTCTTATTTAAGTCTACACACCATACTCTGTTATGGGGTTTTAATTATACAGAATACTCTGAGGCAGTGTCAAAATCTACTGGGTATTTAATTCCTTGTACTTAATAATATGAAATTAGGACTTTAATTCCCTTCCACCGCGCCATTCCTTTCCAGTTGCACCAGTGCAGCCAGGAGTGGCCTGAGCTCAGCGCTGTCTCTGTGCCCGAGGTCCTGCGAGAAAAGGAGATGCTGTTTGAGTACTATTTGCATTCACCAGCCTGCCTTAGGCTGAGGTTGTCCTCCGAGGTATGCTGGGATCAAGATACGGCTGGAAGATCCTGTTGCATTTTGACATTTCCTCACCTCTGGCTGCACTGGCTTTTCGGCCATGGCAAAAAGTAAATGCACTGCACTCACGGGTCTGATCTCATCCTTTAGATAGTCCATCTCTAAAATACTAATATCTCCAAAAAGGACCTGACAGGGTATTTGGAACACATGACAGTACCTGCTCATGTGCTGGTGCCTGACTGCCGGCTTTCTTCTGTAATCAGAATAGGCTCGCACAGATTCACATTCCTCTATTTCATGTTCGATAATAATATTCAGTTCTTAATTTTAGTTTCTCTCTGGTAAAATCTAATTAATCAAGAAGCTAAAACAGATCATTTGACATAAAATATCTGTTCAGCCCCTTTCATTATTGTAACAATTATATATATTTTTTGCCTCTAAAACATCTTGTTAAGGTGCAGTAATTTTTTTGCACAAAGATTTTTATTACAACATCATAATAACCCAATTTACTACTATTAGTGTCAGACACATCACCTTTGCTTACCATATTTTTCTCTCATTTTCATGAGTTTCTTTGTTCAGTGCTGTGTACATGTGCAGTCAGCATCATGCTGAGTCACTTAGCAAGTGAATCAGACATTTTTATAGTCCAGAATTTTATGTTTGTGCTGAGAGCTTGCAGCTCCCAGTAACCTAAGCTTCAATTCCATTTTACTCATGTCTTTAATGTAGAGTTTGACTCCTGAGTTTATTTGTGACAATAAACTGAGAATTTTATAACAAATAGTATCCACTGATGAACGCTTGGTTAGTTGTAATTATGAAAGATGATTGCCTCCTTCTCAGTTAGTGCTCACTGCTGCAGATGGCTACTGGACTTCATGAATAAATGATCTACACCCATACAGCAAGTTCTGTTACCCTGAATATTTTGTTCCAACAGTGTAAATACCGACGGTCAGTATACAGAATTTAAGTAGAAATGATCCAAAACATTCTGTCCAATTAACGATTGCCAAAACACTAATGCCGATCCCAAACTTTATCTATGCATCGTGTGAAATGAGAATATCTGAAGATACTGCGTTTGCATTTGTCTAGAAGAAGGTTTGGGATCGGGGCCAGATTTCAGCTTAACAGGTATTAACAAAGCTGTCATTAAGCCACTTGCCTTTTATTTAAAAGGTCATATCTCTAGCTGGTATAAATCAGTACAACTTCAAAAGCTTCATTATATATACCATTTATGGATGTACAGAGACTCCATTCCTAAGTCATCTAAGTTTGAACTTTACTGCATAAAGGACAACAAAAGTCAATTACATTACAATTCCTGAGTAACAGCAGAGAGGGAAGACCTAGAGTGCATTCTCTTTAGCCTGCACAAATTGCTTTCTATGTCATTAATAAGGTGGGCTAATGGTCAGTCATTAATATGTTTATATAATTTGCAACTAGTCTATTTTATAATCTCAAGATTCACTTTGAGGAATATCCTTGTCATAATTCCCTTTGCTACAGCTTAAATCAAAGGTTCCCCTTGCACTTTCAGCTATGTTGCATGAGTGCTAATGAAGCGCACCACAAAATCCTTGCTTTTCTGATACTTGTACCTTGCTTAATCGCCTTTATGAACGTGCCACTCACTCTTGTAAAACAGCTTAATAGACTGCATGCACCATGCTGGGAGCCAGCTGGGAGGCTCTTCATAAAACACAGTGGGGATAAAGGTGAAGAGTAGCTGACTGGCAGCGTTCAGAAGAGCTGAGGCTTTCACCACCCTGCTCTTGTGACTTAAGCTTTGGTTATTATGATTAGTAAATATTAATAGTATTACTTGTATTGCCTGGAAAGCTCAGCAGAGATTAGAGCCCCATTGCTCATTATGTTACATAGACACAAGAAGAGGCAAAAGTGCTTTAGAAGGGTTTGCATCCAGACAGGCTCCCATCGGACAGGGGAGGGGGAAGTGTGTGGGACGTGAGCAGGTGCCTGGCATACGAGGGACTCGGCAGCATGCAGAAAGTCTGTGGCCAAGTGAAGAGCTGGACCCTAATATCCTTAATTGTAAGCGTAACATCCTCATTTCTCTTCGGTTCCTTTCTGAGCAGCCAGGGATTTACAAATCAGTTCAGGTTGCTCTGCACCGAGAACGTGCTGCACTCAGAAGCCAAGTCAGATCTTTCCGCATTATTTCTAAGTGACTGATCTAGAATCGCTAAGGCTTGCAGATACCTGCAACACACGCACATTTGGCAAAGCCTGCTAGTGCCTGTAATGTCATAATAAACTGACATATTTATGTACATTTTATGTCTTTTTGTGATGCATCCTGGGGATATGATTTTTCCGTTTTGCCATAATCAGTCAATCAGAGAACTGGTACCTTTCCACAGCCAGAAATAATGCTCTGACACTGCCTGACTGCAATATATTAAAATTTAAATTACCCTCTGGTCTGCTGTACGATCATATTAAATGATCCTAAATACACAAAAAAGGCAGTACAATAAAATTCAGAGAATGATAAATCACTAAGGTTTTTCCATATTTCACAGGGAAAAGATTGGATAAAGGTCTGAAGTTTACTTACCAAATGTTTATGAATGCTAAGACAATTTTTTAAGAAAACCAGTATAGTATTCTAAGAAGACATTCCTCTGACATTTCATTTGGCAGCTTTAACTACAGCCTGGGTAGAAACCAATTTGCAGTAACTATGAATTGCTATTTAATTTGGGGGCACGCACAGCTTAATTGAGAAAGTGTGTTAAAAGTCGACAAGGAAGAGTCACATCTAGTAACTTAGGTTTCCCATGGCAAGCCCACAATAATCCAAGGATCAGACTGTAGCACCATTGTTTCAGTAATTAAGTGTACAGTGCCAAGAAAGTCTAATTTTGTTCACATAGTGAGCTCCTGCAATAGGAAGCTGTGTGAGACTTTATACTGAGATACATGTGTGAATTAATTTCTGTAATGGTCCAAGAGAGATCCTGCATATTTCTGTTGCTTTCTTAGATACTTTTAGATCTGAAAGAAGGTGAATATATCAGTCCATAAGTATTACTCTCGTCCAGTTGCCTGGGCCCTTCCTTTCCATTCTGATCATTTCAATAACTGTGTATGAAACATTAAATCAGTCCCCAGTTGTTTCGTCTAAATATATCTATTTAAGTAGAGAAAATGGGGAACTGTGTATCTGTGGAACTTTTACTACAGTTTATCTGCCTGTAACTATATTTGGGGTCATTCTGGATGTTTCCTACAGAGAATCATGATAAAACACATTTTACAGCTCACCTGAAAGAGCAGCCATTACTTCATTGCAAAGCCTCTCAAGTCTGCTTTTTTGCACATGTATGTCTGCCTTTCACTCTCCCCACTGTGGCCAAACGCTCAAGCCAGAATCCTGGTTCTTTCAAACAGACCATTCTGTGTAAGACAAGACTCCACTGTTATGGCTGGTTTCCTCTTTCTTTTGCGTGTTGCCAATCTGAAAATTCCAAGTCAAGTTCACCTGAAAATTCACAGTATAATGTTCCTGGCCTATAAAAAAAGAAATCAAACTCTAGTTTGGGTGACGTTTTTTGAAATGTGTTTAAAAATCATCAGGTAGGCTTTAGTTTTGGGCAGATACCCAGTAAGTTCTTGGGAGATGACCCACAGTAAAACTTCCTCTACTACACTGAAGGAAAGACTGTTAGAACAGGCAGCTTCTGATTACATGTAAGTGTTCACATTTACTTCTCTGAATCCTATTAAATTGTTCTTGTCAGAGAAAAGCAACGTTCGTAAATAAAATCCAAAGACAAACTCTCTGTTTTTGCAACGGGCAGGGTGGCACAACGTGTCAGATATTTTCCTTGAAGGCTTCCAGCTCATCAACATTTCTCCTTGGTCACATTCATGCTCTTTCACATGCTCAGTGTATTTTAAAGTATTTGTTGCGAATGCATCTTAGGCATTTGCTTGCTATAGAGTTGCTTTATTATAACCACACTCAGCCATAGCAAATCACTTTATTAAGGAGAAAAATAATTAACAGACTTCCTGGTGTTTCATGGGAGTGTCTTGATGCATATCCAGCTCTCACACATGGTGTGCATCTCAGGGTTAAAGGAAAATTACAAAAAGCTGGCAGGACATCGGCTGTGTTGGCATCATTACTAGAGGGTTTCTTTTCAATTTTTGAGTTAACAAACCACAATACGGCAGCATAAAAAAAAAAAAAAAAAAAGAAAGAAAAGCACCACGGCTTGAACCCTGCCAGATGGAATATGGAGACAGCTCAGGAGAACATGCCAAAAAAAATGTGTGTGTGTATGTGTGTGCACAAACCCTTTATAAAATCAAGCAATCTCTTGAAATTCCTCCACTTTGAGAAGCTTAAAAAAAATGTACTTTCACTTGCCAACACCAAAAAGAAGTTACGACCATATATATTCATATACACATTAGTTTTATCCAGCTTTTACACACTGTTTCCTGTAAATTTAATGCATTTTTCTGCTTCTGCATTACAGAGAGATGATGCCAGTTGTGACATACATATTCACACTTGTAACTGCCTGATAAGGTATTTTATGTCAATACTCTAGCTTCAAACCTTCCACTTTTACTAATTACCTGTTCATTGTAGTTGGTCAGCTAGCCACAAGACATTATTTCCATTTTAATTGCGTGAATAAAACTTTTTAGAATAGAAGAATATGGGACAAAAAGTATCTCATTCTCACACAAATACATATTAATTTATGAAAGACTAGGAAACTCATTACTCAAATATTAATGAATAGGGAATCAAACACTCGAGGTCCTTCTATAACAGACACAAAGCTAAGCCTCAGTTGGCAATAATCTGCATAACTCCAGTAGCTCAGAGGAAGCTACAGTGGTTTACACAAGCTAAGAGGATCTGAACTTTTGCTTCTTGTGTCTCCGTTGTATTCGCCTTTTGTCATGGCCTTTTTACCTTGCATAAATATGTGTTCATTAACTTTAATTAAGATAATTGCATCATAGCTATTCTACTCACACTTACAATGGTATTAAAAAGATTCAGCTCCTTTGGATTTTTGCTACTGATGCTAGTTCACATAAACAGCAAAGTAATATTGCTAGGTCTGATGTAAGAATCCTTTTTTGGAAAGATTTAGAAATTCAGTCATGTCCTGAAGCTCAATGAAGGTAAAAATCTCAACATTTTTTAAAAACTGAGATATAGCTAAGTATGTACCTAATACCATGGTGAAACAAGACACATAAGAATTGTGCATTAGAACAGGTAACAGAAGCCAATGACCAAAATAACAATAATGGTGAAAGACTTTTCTAATGGATTACATTTTGACTGGCACCAGTAACAATTGCCTCTAATCTCATTTGGCCATAGATGTGTAAATCTATTTTTAACAGGTATAAACACTGTAAATGCATAGAATAGAATTGTTCAGTTGAAAGGGACCTACAACAACCACCTAGCCCAACTTCCAACTTACAGGCTGTAAGAGAAACCCTTGGCTGCCAAAATATTTCCTTGAAACAGGCTGGGTGGGCAGGAGGCAGTGCTAAGCCATCTTTGGACTCTGCTTTCTGGGGCTGTTGGAAATCAGTTGGGGCTTTATTACAGAGAGCTGTCTGTGGTCTGATCTAATGTGCTTTTGCTCCAGAAAATCATTTCATAGCTATGTGTTTTTGCTGTAGCTAGTACCCCATCAACTGAAGTACATAGGAGAGCATTTAGGGCTGGCTGTGTTGGCTCAGGATTACCTGTTAGCAAGAAAATCCCTGGCTATTGAGTTAGAGCAGTTTTGGAGCTGTAGAAATGAGCTTTAACAAGAGCCATTCACCTCAGTCTGTAATTAATAACATGTGAACCTCCTAATGACTTCCATTCCTATTTATATTATTAAGTAGTGCAGTGATCCTGTGTTACAAAAGGGGTCCTGCACTGTACTGCAATTCTGCTCAGTGCTTACTCAGTTTATATCCCCTCTCATGCTCTCAGATATGGATTAACTAGACCTATGGATGTTTCTGCAGAGCACAGCTTCAGCAAAACCAGCGGTGAATTAATCACTGCAGCAACATAATGTCGCTTGGCACAACTGTATTATAGCATTGCATTCTTGTGCTGTAGTTAAGGCCTGTCAGCAATTTCATTATCAAGTCCTATTTTTAGCTGTTTGTAACTTTTACAAAAATAATAAAGGCATTTACAGTGCAAGTGTAATCTCTACAATATATTTTTCTGGCTGGGAAATGTAATGATATACATTCTATGTGTGTATGACAGTACAAGTAGTTTCTTCATCTACATAAAAAATCTGCTGACTTGTGTTTCCTTATATTTTACTGTTATTCTCAAATGCATTATAATAAAGTTGCAATTTATTGCAAAACTTTCATATTGACCCAGTAGTGTTAATGTAGATTAATGTTATACATGGACTTCGTAAAACTGGAAACTCACAGAGTGCATTATTGTCGGTGATACAGGTGATATTAAGCTGATGGTTACTGGTGAAGACTTACCCCTTGACTTCACAGGTGAGGCATATAACAAGGCAACCTTCAGCATCATTCAGAAAAGTTTTGTTGTGCCAATAAGTAAGGATCTGATTCCTCTCCGCAAAAATGCAATGTAAATCCAGAGTAATCTATGGAAAAGCTTTGAAGATTTTAGTATCAAACTTGATTAATCATAGAAGCCTTTAGGTTGGAAAAGACCTTTGACATCATCAAGTCCAACAGTTAACTCGACACTGCCAAGGCCAAAACCAAACCATGTCCCTAAGCACTGCATCTATGGGTCTTTTAAACACCTCCAGGGATGGTGATTCCACCACCTCCCTGGGCAGCCTGTTCCAGGGCTTGACCACCCTTTCAGTGAAGAAAGTTTTCCTAATATCCAATCTAAACCTCCCCTGGCACAACCTGAGGATATTTCCTCTTGTCCTGTCTCTAGTTACCTGGGAGAAGAGACCAACCCCCATCTGCCTACAGCCCCCTGTCAGGCAGCTGTAGAGAGCGATCAGGTCCCCCCTGAGCCTCATTTTCTCCAGGCTGAACCCCCCCAGCTCCCCCGGCCGCCCCCCGTGAGCCTTGTGCCCCAGCCCCT
>JAVJGI010000037.1:5381891-5402586 GCA_035590275.1 Ibycter americanus | reverse complement strand
TCCAGCTCCTGGTCTTACTTTTAAAGACTGAGGCAAAGAAGGCGTTACATACCTCAGCCTTTTCCTCAGCCTTTACGGCAATGTTCCCCACCGCATCCAATAAAGGATGCAGATTGTCTTTGGCCCTTCTTTTGTTTCTGGTCTATTTGTAAAAACATTTTTTGTTATCTTTTACAGCAGTGGCTAGCCCGAGTTCTAGCTGGGCTTTTGCCTCTCTGATCTTCACCCTGCATAACCTTATGACATCCTTATAATCCTCCAGAGCTGCCTGCCCCTTCTTCCAAAGGTGGCAAACTCTCCTTTTTCCCCCTGAGATCCAGCCAAAGCTCTCTGCAAATTCAGAGCCACACCTTCAATTTGCTTTCTATACAAAATAATTTTTACCATCTATTGTAAGTTATATGACTAATTTGGTCAGCTTCTGTCATGAATTGCATCAACGGAAATCCAAAATAACTTAATGGATCTTGGTGGACTGCCATCAATTCACCCTGTAATGGAGAGCACAGTTTGGCCTCTCCAGCTTGAAGAAGTAAAAGTGTTTTTCATGTGATGGTTGAGACTGTGAAGCTAAAGCCAATTCACAACTTGTGTACCTAGACACAGTTCATCTATATATTGTTTTCTAAACAAAATCTTGCTCTTAAAGGTAGCAATTACAGGTAATTGAATCCCTAATAGTGATATGTAGCTCAATTATAAAGCCCTTCCCTGAGAAGTGAGAGCAGAAATATACGGAATAGCGTACTTTTTATTTATTTCCTAACATATTGGTTTATTTATTTATTTTGAGCTTTCTACACCTGCTTAAATTGACTCCATAATGGCCTGTTCTAATGCAACACTGATGGGAATATTTATTAATGGTTACTTAATTACGGAATGTCCCAAAGATCATTATAAATGTAAGAAACTAGGATAATTAGATTAAATGTTAAATACAGAGTTTATGCTTGATAATGTCCAACTATGCAAAATCTACTCAAAACCAGAAGTTCTTTGTATAGCAAGTTCAGCACATTTCAGGCAAATTTTTGTTCTCGAAGCAACTTCCAAGCCTAGGTCACGTCCTCAAACGAGTTTCATTAGCTGGCACAACTTTAGCTGCAGTCTGCTCTCAGGTCTCTATATAAAAGCTACTGCAAAGAGGAGACTTTTCAACAATAAACAGAGCAGCAGGTTAGCAGCAGAAAACGTGCAGCAGCATCAGTTTGTGCTAAAGCACTTATTCTGATTATAGTTACTGGCCAGAAGCTCCAAGATGTTTTTTCCCATTTTAGCAAAGCTTTTTCTGTTTAAATCTCTTTCTGTTATTACTGTACAAACAAGGGTAAGTTTGTCTTACCAGTTTATTCCTCAGATTTTTGTAACCAGATTTATCAGTGGAAGTTTTGCACACCTTCAATGTTTGGCTTTCCTAGAGCTGCTCCTCTCCATTACAGCATATAACTGGGTGGACTCTTGAAGGTAACAAGAGACAAGACCTGCTCAATGTTAGCGAAGCTGATGCTTGAAGCAAAACTATAATTTAGATTTCTCCATTGCCTTCACACTCCCCTTAAATACTTGATGCTTTTTGCTCATTTCCCATAGGCCCAGTGGGGTTGTGTGAAGAATTTGGGGAACATGCTCACAAAACAAACAAGTTTTATGTGCTGTGATGAGCTCCCTCTGTGCCTCCTTACCAAGCTCCTTTTTTAGCATCTTCCTTCTGATATTTTTTACCCCCATAGTAACTTGAAGCACCCAAGCTGGAAGTACACAGCTAACCATACCAATTAAATGGTTGCACTGTTCAAACAGAAATTGAGCAGGCAAGAGTCAACTGACTGCCAGTGTCACCAGACCTGAGTTTTGTCCCAGCCTGGGACCTGGAGACTCCAAAGGAACAGCAACCTCACCCAATTTTGTCAGGGTTTGGCAGTCTCAGTCCAGCTGACATTCATGGTCTGGTTTTGTTCCTGTGGCACAAAAAACCCGCTAAAATACTTATATAATGTTGAAAGCATGTTTAGGAAAACTGCTAAATCTGTTTGCCTAGATAGGAAAAATGTTACTTTGAGGACAGTTGCATATGGAGACAACTTTCATATTACTGTGGTTGAAGGAGCCTGTGTGAATGCCACAGTACAGTTACAGGAAACGATTACAGCCTGATGCTGGCAAACGGGGCTATCCTGTCATTTTGTGGAGCATGAAGATCTATATGAGTATATTTTATCTAGGGAAAGGAACAGCAAGGCACCCACTGTGTTGGCAGTCTTGTGCATTTTCAGGATTTTTTTTTTACCTACATAACTGATGCAGACTCTAATTCAGTGTTCTCAGATTTTCATCAAAGCCACAAGTGCCTTACGCTGCAGAGCAGCATGGAGCAGTCGGGCAAATGCCCTAATAAAATAAGTGCAACTTCTTTGTCTGTTCTGGAGAAACCTCATTTCCCATACCTTATAAATGATTCTTGTACTTTATTCATGCCCAGAGATGGAAGCAGTTTTAATATACCACAACTAAAATCCATCCTCACTCTGAAAAATGCTTTTCTACATATATATTTAAATATATATATATGAGCTACATCATATATATATATAAAAGCTCTATCAGATTTTTATGTATGCTTATATCCATATCACCATGCTTACTGGCATGAATGAATTCCTTTTCAAAACCATTTTTTATTTTTTGTCAGCACAGTAACCCCGTGGCAATGAGTTCTGTAATTTAATTACCAGTTCAGAAGAACAGCCCCTCCTGGTAAAAACTGTTGCCTAACATTTTCATTGGGAAATTTATTTCTCCAAGTAGAGGTCTCCTAAAATCTCTACTTTGTAGAAAACAAATAATTCATGACAAACAATTCACTTCCTCATCCTGCTGATAATTTTGTAGACTCCTGTTAGACCATTACTGCAGTCATCAATAGAAAGCTTTAGGCCAGTTAGTGTTTTCTACAAACCAATGCCATTTCATTTTTGTGGTTATTCTCATGACCTTCTTGCTATCTTTTCGAGGTGTCCTGCAGTCTTATGGAGATAGGGTAAGCAGAATAATATATAGTATACATATTTACCACTGACTGACACAGCAGTGTAATGATACATGATGGTTTATGCTCCTTCTCTCAGAAACAGTAATCAAATTATTCCACATTAGGAAAGAATTACTGTGATATCATAGAGTTTCTTTGTTTTGTTCATTTTTATCCATGTTTGGTTCAGTGGCTCTAGGTACGGCTGTCAGATTCACCAGCTGAGGAAGAGGACCTGAGGCCCTGATGATAATGTCAGAAAATCATTTACATCACTGCTGTGCAGTGGAAGAACACTCTTGTGGTTTCCACAGCATTAAGCCCATGTAATATACTACTAGACCAGTGTGGAAAAAAATCCCCTGAAAAAGTCCCTTCAGGGACCATAAGGAAATCTTTGGCTTTGCCAAAAAATGCCTGCAGGGTTGCAGTCTGTGTTGCTTGTGCCTAGCTTGAGGGAAGACAATATGCATGTTTTCAGTACTGTCAATATGGCATTTTTCATCACCACATAATCTATTCATAAATCCAAAACAGACGATCCATAAATTTTTCCATGGCTTGAACAAAATGTAACTCTAAGCATTGGAGCAGACCTATTAACAAGAAGAGATGCTGCACATCTAGCATGACCGTGAATTCATTGTAACCAGCTACCTGGATTCAGCTGCTGAAGTGGCCTGACTCTGCTCTTGCTGGAGTTGTCTGCTGGTGGGGAAAAAATAGATACAGACAGATACAGACAGATACAGATATACACACTCACACATGCATCTATAGATAGAGATATATTAATAATAACTAAAAAAACCTTCAGGATTAGCACCTCACCAGTGATGAAGAACTCATTATCAGGGTATCAGCCCTTAGAGCACTCCATCGCCCACGTGGCATACAGCCAGAAATAAGTATGCTGCCTGGCTAAGGTTTTTCAGAATATTAATGGCTTTCATAGTCCACACTATCCTGGATTCATAACTTCTCAAGGAGTGGGCAGACACAAGTATTTCTCATTTAGCTATTCCTTTCACAACATCCAACAGTATTCCCCCCAGGCGCAGAGGTGTTGCATTCAGCAGGGCAAGCCAAGGGCAGTGATGCTACAGCCCTGGCAGTTCAACATAAAGTCTGCCTGCTCCTTGGTCTCAGGAGGCAGTGTCAGGAATAGGGGCACTTAATTATTTCTGATAGATGCTGATGGAGTTGAAGAAGTAATTTTGGGCTACCCAGTGAAACAAGAAGGATGTGGCTGGGGCACGTGCTGTGTGACAGCCGTGTCCCTGCATCACCCAGCCCAGCTCTGCCTGCTGGCACAGGTACTGCCATGGGGCAAATAGGTGAACCAATGTTGAGGAGCAGCCTGATAAATGGTTTGCTTCTTGTTCACTTTATGAAGGAAATGCAGGACAAATACAGTATCCCTTTCGTTTGCAGTAGACAGTTTGCAGTCTTCACAGAAGACACCAAGGCAGGAGCAGCGGTCCCCCAGGAGGAGCCACCATAAGGATGGGGGCAGCCTGCATCCCTGGAGAGCCCAGAGAAGGGTACTGTGTGGTAGCTGGGGATGCTTGTACCTACCTGGAAGAGCACAAGCCCCACTTTCCTTAGCAGTAATAAATCAAGGTAAAAATACATATGTACAAATTAATACATTCATATATACTTCAGTCATATATAAAAACAACGTAGTATGTTAATTCAGATTGACAATGGCAAGGCAGTACCCTTATTTCCCTGCTTCCCTTTCTCTAGGGAAAATATCAGAAATGGTACATTTTATTTCCAGTTTTAACTACAGAGTTGTAGATATTTCAGATCACTGTCTTTTAAAACCTCAAGAAAATACCTGTTTGTCATGCTTGAGCCTAATGTGATTTGAATGAGAGGAGATACTAACCTGCCAACTAATATATTTGTTGTGATAGAGAGGAAATGTTAAAGATAGATATTTTAAGGAGATAGGACATGACAGACATTAATTATAAAGACAGAATTATAGAGAAGAGATATTAAATCTGCTATATAATGGGAGGGGATAATGCTGTATATATGTGTCAGGGATCGTTTGTTAACCCCACAGCAAATGTAGCTATATTCTGATCTACCAAGAAGAAGTAATAGCAACACATGGACCCAGGTTCTTTACTGGAGTTTCATAGTTCATTAATAATATCACAAGTCTTGAAAAGGGTTCTTTTTCCCAGTGGAAGAGGAAATTAGTTCCCTTACTGCACTCTATCACAGTGCCTCTCCGATGCATCATTTTACATTTACTTCTCCTTCCCTCTCGCACCTCCAGGGTAACCAAGCAAGGTGGTTTTGGCAGATTTTCACACTGCCTCACAAGAGGCAGATAATCATGATTAAATTCCTCGCTCTCCCAGCTCTATTTTTTTTACATAGTTTTTCTAATAATAATTGGATCATCTGAGAATTGGATCTTTTTTCCCACCTCTCATTTCTAGTAACCAGAATCGCTCTTTTTTTCCCCATGAGTTAATCCCCTGGAGATGGGAAAGGTTTTCTGTTGTGGTTTTTGTTTCCATGTAAGATCTGAACAATGACTGGTGAGTTAGCTGTGACAGGTGTTAAAATATCTTGGAGCAGGCTGAACATTCATATTGATTAACTAATACATGGGCAGAGGTTTTTAGAACTGATTGCTTTTCACTAAGTGTTTTAGAAGGAAGTAGAGAAAATGTGCTACATTATCACTTTCTTTCTAATCCATTTTCGTGTACTATACTCCATGTTCATCTAGTTTAACTACTGAGCTGTCAAAGACCAGAAAATAGTGAAGAATGTAGTTATGTGCTTATCCAGAAGATTGAATCTCGCTGTTTATTGCAGCTGTTTATTCATAATATAATTAGGCAGAAATAACAGCTTATGCAAAACTTAATAAATTCCTGGGACAGTCCTAACTGATTGATGAATATTTTT
Organism: Ibycter americanus; assembly: GCA_035590275.1. Classification (NCBI taxonomy): domain Eukaryota; kingdom Metazoa; phylum Chordata; class Aves; order Falconiformes; family Falconidae; genus Ibycter; species Ibycter americanus. Next base: position 5,396,612 of record JAVJGI010000037.1, on the reverse strand, counting down.
CTACCAGCCTATGTGGTAGAAATGCCTTTTCAAAATAGAGAACTTTCAAATGTACAATTATCAAGTGTCCCTTTGCCTCATCGCTGCAGTTAGATAGTATTAATAAATACAAGCCAAAGAGATTTATCTGGTAATCCTAATACCTGATTCATTGCATTTTATACCTCAGCTGTGATGCAGTTTTCAGTGAAATTATTCAGTGTGCAAAGGACGCAAAATGAGATCCCTTTAGGAGACAAAGCTGAAATCAATTTATCACGAATGTTTCAACATTGTGTTAAACTCACAGCTGACGATGAGCCAGTGGGGCCTGATCCTCCTGATGCTGAAGAATGCATCATGGTTGAAAAAGATGAAACTTTACAGTGCTGAAGTAAATGCTTGTTTTGAGCATTAAAAAGTGAATATTAACTGTTTCAGTGTAGAGACAGTCCATAGCTAGCTTCTCAATTCGGATTCACATGTACAGATGAAAATCTAAGTTATTTAGATCTATTTTGCCCATAACAGTAATGAATTTCTCTAAAGACTAAAATTCTAGAATTTCAATTTCAGGCCTGTTCACATGCATGCATAAAAGCACCAAAGCCACTTTCTTCAAACAATGCTGCACACTCATTTCTAAGGAAATACATATCCTCTCCTCTTACATGCCAGTGCTTGCCTCTAAAGTAACAGCCAATTCCTGTGTGAACTGCTAGTACAAAATGTACATGTATTGCATGGTATAAAAAAGACAGAGACTAATCACCAGAAAAAATATCTGTAAGGTTGTTTGGTTTTGCTGTTGGAATTCTGCATGCCTGTGTCAAAGGTGCCCAGCAGCCAGCGCAGGGTCTTCTCCCAGATACGCCGAGGCCAAGGAAAAGACTTATTTTACCTGCACTGCACCTCCAATGTGGCCCTCGCTAGATGGTAAAAAACATCTTCCTTTTCTCAGGGAGGATTGACCTTTTCCCTGCTGCATGAGGCCCCATTCTGATAAGCAGAGATGAAGGTGTTTCCTTCCATGCAAAGGTAGAACAGAACCAGTGAATTTTAACTTACTCCAGTACTGTGCATCACTAACTCACATTCCAACTAGCCCTCAGTATATTTTGTGGAACAAATCTTTTCTTAGCTTCATGACTAAAAAATCCAAAATCTTTCATTTATTTTCCTTTAATGCTACTAATGAGTTCCTATTATATTTCAAGTACCTCTTCTAACTCAAATTAGTTTACACTGTCAATTCATGTGTGTAATGAACTGAACAGTTCTTAAATTTAAAAAGTACTAATTAATTTTTAACTCAGGAACAATAAAAAGTAAGAACAGGCTTCTCTGAGACCTGTGGTGTAGTTTCAGACCCCTTAAACTTTTTGATTATTTGGATTTTCCTCTTTTCAGAGTTGATTGAAACACAATCAACATGCTTACACAAGCCATGCAGATTATTGCCTTCATTAATGAATGCGTGGATATATGAGAGTTAACATAAAGTCATTGCAATAAAGCACCACCTTTTTTTTCTTATTTTATGCATTAAATAAGTTATGAGAGATCCACTGTTTATGACTGCATGCAAATCAGGAACTTTTAAGACATAAGGGAGACATCAGTAAGGACTCCTGGCTGGACTTGTATTTCACCTGCATGTGAAAGTGAGGAGGAAAATTCTCGTCCTATATATGCTAATTTAAGCCTCAAAAAATATCAATTAATTCAGACCTGCACCTCGAGATTTTCATTGCCATAGCAGACTCATTTCCCCTTTTTACCAGTAAATGGGATAACACTGGACCTAGCATGAACTTACTAACTGAGCTTCAGAGTTCGATTAAACAGAAACTTATAACAAAGTCTTAAAAAAAAAAGTCAACACAAAAACTCAGTGGGTGTTCTGACTACACTAACATTTATTTTATTTACTTGTATTTTTATAAACAGACTTCGCTTTGGAATACAAAGAGTTTTCCTATTTGTAATGCATGATAAAGTCATGTCAAGGAAAAAGGATGAGAGAATGCCAGAAGTTCTTTGGTTTTATTTCCTTATACATTCAGTACATTTAGTTTTCCAGATAAGCATTAAATGGATGCACTGCTTTTCAGAAATCCCTCACTTATTTTTACATTAGTTGAAGTTATGATGCTCTTAGCACAATTTGTGGTAATTTTGTTAATACTAAGCTTTACTGCATTACCCTGTAGGTCTTTTGTCAAGTCTGAGGAGCCATTTGCACAATTTCATCTAGGATTTTCAAAAATAGCATATAAATAGATTTCCTACTTTAAAAGAAATAATACAAGTAAAAAAAAAAAAAAAAAGAAAAAGGAAAAAAAAACGGCTAAAACTACTCAGGGTGTAGCAAGATCATTGTGTAACTTCTATCTGCAAATAAAGAATCATGCAATGTGTCCTGGGCTCTGCATGGGGTGCCCGGGGCAGAAAGAATTGTGCAATCCAGAGCACTGCCAGCAGCAGGAAAGGTGGGGATGGTTAACCCAAAATTTAGGACAGGCAAATTTTCTAGAACCTTTTCCTTTCCTGACTCACCTTTCAAGAAGTGTTTTGACCATCTACTTCTGTCGGGATGATCAGCAGCACACTGTTTGGACTAGCGCACAAATCGGACTCCAGGGATCCCTTCGACAGGCTGGGCCTTTTGCTCACAGCACACTTCAGGGTTCCCTTGGCCATGGCTTGAAAATGTAAGCCAAAGCCCACGAGCACATTTTCACTGAAGTCCTGTTATAAGAGCAGCTAAAGTAGACCAATAATTCATACCTTACCAAGCTGATGACTATCCAGATATTTGCTATAGAAATATCTTTATCTTAATAATGAACAATGAGACTGATGAAGTTAATTTCCAACTTTTAAAAAATGTTCTCTCTTCAAAATGATCATCTGGGATGGTCTATATTTACCCATTGTAATATTAGCAAAATGGCTGTGATCATTTTAATTTAATGAATAGAAATGCACAAACACCTGCCTTTGTGCTAATGATCTTGGCATTTGAAACTGAGGGTGAACGGCTGCAGGTTATTAGACATGTCCAGCAAAACAGTGTCTGCATCTTACATTTGCAGGTTTGTAATTCACTGAAGGTATCTCATTTTCCCAACTGGGTCCAGTTATGACAGTCATGATAAATAACTTTCCATTGTTCGTACATTTACTTCTCTGGAAGAAGGGGTTGGGAAATAGGTCTGGGGTACTTACATGAATAGGAAAGAGTGTGTTGTGCACCCTGGTGGGCAGGGAATATACAAGAGAGAGAGAAACAGTTTTATAAATTTACTAAAAACCTTTCATTTAAAGGTGAGATTACAAGTAGTCGAAGATTCTGGGATTCCCTACAACATTCTCTGTATTTTATAAAAGCAGTTTTTCTTAATAAGAAAGTCTGAAAATGTTCATCTCTGTTTTATTTTCTTGTGCATCTCTGTCTGTCCCCAGACAGATTTGTCTTCAGTCAGATCATCATAAACTTTTGCCTTGTAGGTGACAACTTCTTGCTTTACAACACTGCAAGTCAAGATCACCTGATCTTAAGGAGAAGAAAAACCTTGATTTTTCTTTTTCTTTTCTATCAGCAGTTTCTTTATTTCAGGCCCACAATACCACCTTTTTTTTATTTTATTTTTTATTATTATTTTCAATTCCATCCTTTCATACTTTATCCTAGGATAATCAGCCTGTTTATCTCAGACTACACTGATACCTCAGACAGATCACTTGCACTGAAGAGAAGCTGTCCTAGGCCCTTGGCTACTGTTCACCAGGTGCTATCATCTCGTAACTGGGCATCATTGGAAAGCCAGTTTTCACTACACTGTCCTTCACCATTACAAAAAAAAAAAAAAAAAAAGACAGGTTATTACCAATAGCCAGAGCTTTCTGCTTCCTGCACTATTTTGTTGATGCTCATTCTGTATTTCTATACATTCCCCCTGAGCATTGAACTGGAAAACAAAATTGAAGCTATTAGTCCTCTCTATAAAAATAAAAATCTCACATGCTGAGCACTCATCTGGCCTTCATAAGTCCTCTTTGGTTTTTCCACATTGTGTGATTGGGTGCAAGAAAATAGCTCAATTATCTTTTGGACATGGGCACTAATGAGGCCCAGGGCACTCTGAGCTAATTGGAAGGAGAAGCCCAGTGTTTTAATGATTGCAGTCTTAATATAGCTAATAACCAGGATGGCAGCAGAATTAGTCAGTGCCACTCTTTCTATGCTTCCCATTTTGCCCATTCTGGCATGTAAATTCTTCCTTATTGTTACTTGGGGCTGACTGCCCCGCTAATGAATGCGATTTCTCTAGGTTAGATGTTTATGAAAATGTCACGTCACTGTATGCAAGATGCCATCACTGAATTGACCCTCCTTCTGAGCAAAATTGTTCAGTCGGTGCGATTCATAAGCAGAAAGACTAGTAGGCAACTGAATCAGTTGTGATACTCCAAATTGTCCTGGTCACACAGAGCTCCTAGAATAATTGTTGCTATGTCCTGTTTGATTTTCCTTGTAACTCTTGGAGCAATGCAATTAGTGGTGATATGAACATTAATTGACCTAACCATTGAATCAGAAAGGCATCCCCTGGAGAAGGACTGTGAGAGTGACAACCCTGGAGGAAAAACTGACATTTCTAGTTTGTGTTTCCACAAGCAGGTAAGCAAATGAATGAAAATTGGACTGTGTCACCAAGTGTAGATGTCCCATTAACAAGCCCTGGGGAAATATTTTCTAGGACCATCAGCAAGTGTGTTTTATGTGGCAAGCAAGCTGCTGTTCTGGTGAATTGATGGTTTTCATGCATAGTCAGGAAGATCCCTTGTTTATGCACCACCAGGCTGCATCCCGTTCCCAGCTGTGCTTAAATACCTTCAGAAACACAACTGGTAACTATTCTGCTCCAGAGAAAAATGCCTGTTCCTTCGCTGAGGTACAGTGGCTGTTGTTTATGAGAAAAAAGGGTGCTAATAACCTATGCAGTTCCTAAAGACTAGAAATTCTAGTATAAAATTCTATAGCTTAACCCTGAAAGAAGAAACCTTAAAAAACAAACAAACAAATCTGTCATTCTCTTCAAACTGTTCATATTCTATGTAACCTATGAAGTAAAAGCAATTGAAAAATAACTATATATAAATGCAAACAGCTGGGCAAAACTAAGTTAAAGGTGTGACAGTGCCACACCATCCCATGCCTGGGGAAGGAGATGGAACCAGGGAGATCCTTCATGCTCAGGAATGGACATGATCCACTAACACTGAGTAGGGGGACAAAGACCGTAAATGCGCTCAATCACTCCATCTTCCTGTCCTGTAGCAGAGGACAGGTTCAAGCTCTGAAACCCAAGACTTCTGTCACGGTGGCGAACAAGGCAGAGAAAATGCCCAGAGGAAAAGCTGGTATAGGCAGGCAGGAGCTGGGGACAGTGAGGAGCTGATTTTCCACACTTACACCAACCAAGGAGTTCCTGTTCCAGAACAGGGGTGGCCACAGCAGCAGCTGCTATGATGTAAGTACAGTGACCATGGTATAATCAGGCTGGAAAATTCTGGTAGGTGGGTAAACCCAGAGGAAAGAGACCTGAGGCCTGGTTGGATGCCAATTTATATTTGCAATGATTTCCCAGCCTGAAGTAGTGCTCTGGGCAAAAAATAGGAAAGAGCATTCCCCATCCTGCAATTCCTACGTATGTCAGCCCCCACTTATTCCTGTTCATTTAGACCTAAACCAGAGTATTTAAAATGAAGCATCCATTGCATGTGTGTGTAGAGGTATGCAGGGAAGAGGAGAAGCCATGCCCTTTTCCAATGGTGTTTCAGAGCTCAGTCCATCACATTGATAGACATTTACCTGTTCAGCTTCAGCCAGCTGGACAGGGAAAGAAAAGCCCCTACTTTCACATAAATCCTATTAAAATACCATAGGATTACATCATCATGACTTCAGTGCAGTATTCTAATTTCAGCATAGTATTTTTTCTGATCCACCAGTAAGGAAGAAGAGATCATGTTCAAGAGCACTCTTCTTACCTCTTATAGTTACTTTAAAAAGACTTTGTCTTAGGCCAAAGTATACATTCATTTAGCTGTTTTCTTGGTAATCAAATGCAATTATTAAATAAAATGATTGCAATGGCAAGAATTCACTCCTGGAGTTTACGGAATCAGAAGTGCAGTAATGCAAAGAAAGCAAAATCCAATCATTAAAGGTAGTCTCTCTGTTTTTCCTTTAGCTTTTATCATATCTAGGCTTCAATTCTCTCTAAATTTTTCTGCATGTCACTCTCTTTTATTAGCACTCCAGGGCATTGTCAATACCTGATTTATAAAGACAATGAAATTATAACAGCAATTAATGGTAAAACATCAGACTGTTGGTCTGAAGATGGCTGTCCATGGGACAGCAAACACTGCTGTATGCTTTTCTCCTTTTACCCCTTTTTATCCCTCAGGCAGCACCCAGGTGGGAAATTTGTCACATCTCTGCCATCTGATGTACTCAGCTGCATATGAGTTCTCACACTACTCAGGAGAGGGTAAATTGCAAGTATCAAAAGCACCTGCCTTTAGTAATATAACATAGTAATAAATAAACTTAACTCCACTATTAAACTCTATTTCAGCTGCAAGGCTGTGCACCAAATTCCAGTATTGACTTCTTTTTATAGTCACAAAGTTATCATCATCAACTCTTAACAAAACAGATTTTAAGGACCACCTTAAACATACATAGACACAATTGTGAGGGTCTGTGGGGTGTTTTTTCTGGAGTATGTATTAATGCACCATATGGCTTAACAACCTTCTTGCAGCTAAGACTGTGGACTTTCAGATCTCTGCTAACAGGATCCTATCTTGCTATTTCTTTATTTTGAGTAATATAGCTGAGATAGCTTAAAATCAGGAGAGGAAGGTGGCAGCCCGCTGGACAAGCTCTCTTCAAAGAAAGAGAGCTCTCTTCAAGATCATCAGGCTTGCAAGTCAAAATCTATTTTCCTAAAGTCGTGAAACAATAATAAATTCAGAACGTTACCAGTATGTACTTTCCCCTCAGCTGTTTTTGTTTCTTTTCTCTGTCAGTTCTTAAGATGTGGGCGTGGGAAAGTCACGGTGACCGAGACAAAGGTCACTTCCCTGCTAATCCCAATGTAATCCAGGTTAGAGCCACCCTGGGAGCCGTGCTGTGCACTGTGGCTGCTCATCACCCTCCAGAAGCTGCACACTAGTCAGGAATGGCCAATTCTCATTATAACCCAGCCTGTGCTTGGCAACAAGGAAGAAAATGGGCATGTGCAGGGCTAAAAGCTCTAGTTTGGGAATCTTAGTCTCACACAAACATGCAAAATGGCAACCGGAGACCTGGGGTTTTGTTATCATCCAGTATGACTCTTTCAGAAACTGAAAGTAAAACAGAAACTCTTGGTTCCTAAGGATAGGTCTCTAATGATAAACTGCAAATCCTTAAGAATCTCTGGATCACTCCTCGTGAAGAATTATCTGCCCAAACAGATTCACTTGTAAACTTACCCACCAGGCCAGACGTCAGTCATGTTCAGGCTCAGCAGAAGTCTTGCAAATTAGCTCACTACGCCCACGTGACATTAAAATCATTTGCAGATTCCACTGACAAAATTGTTTTAGTGGTCACAACAAATGAGCGCTGCAAACCCACCTCTGAAAAAAGCCTCATACACACGTAGCTGTGGCTTCCTAGCTGGCACCATCAGTCATTTCAATCCTTCACTCTCTATAAAGTACACTGAATTATCATGTTGCAAATTTTCTAGGAAGTTCAGTCCTTCTAGGTCTCATCTGTGGTTTTGTTCAGACCCTTCCACACAATTTCCGTTTCTGAGGCAGCCTGTCCAGGGGCAGTGGCTCCTGTGACAGTCCCTGTTTTTCCTCCCTCAAGCTCTCAGCTCAACCCCCATCACCAACCTCCTTCCTCAGGTCAGAAGCCCTTTGGCTCTGCTTCCCTTTCTATCCTCCCCTCCCGGATTGCCCATTTCCCTCTCACAGTTATTCAGCAGTGCTCCTCCAATGTGTGGTCAGGAATGGAGCCAGAAAAGCCTCTTCTCACATTTGTAGCCCCATTTCCAGAGTGCAACGATACATCATCAGTAGGGTAAAATTAACCTGTCTCACGACGGTCTAATCCCAGCTCATGCTCCCTGTTAGTGGGAACCCAATGGCAGCTGTCTGCAAGCCACCCGCAGCGCAGGGCAGAGCAGACATGGCCTGCCAGGGTGGACAGCTGTGCTCTCCTGCCCACCAGGTCTCCGCAGCTCCTACACATCTGTGTTACATGAAGTTCAATCAGCTTTATCTGACACTCTTTACAGTTCGTTCTAAGCATTTGAGCACACTTTCACTGTCACACTGATAATGCAGGGAATTTTTCTGGCCTAGTATCTGTCCTGTCTTGTAATTAAGCAGTTTGGAGGATTGGATGTTCCTATCACCACCATCCAGAAGGATTAACAGGGGTCTAGCAGTGGGAGCTTCAAACAAAACCGCCTGTGCCTTGCTCTGCATCCCTGGCAGGCAGCCAAGGTCTGGGGCAATCTGCTATGGCCCCCAGTGCAGCAGGGGGGCTCCTGCTTGATCAGGAGGGTTCAGTGGGGCTTCTGCAAATCACTGCTTTCTGCCCCCTCTGCTCTCTGCACTGGAGGGGGCTGGCATTTCCTTCCCACTGTCATGTGCATGGTGCAGAGCACTTTTCCCAATGCCGCTGTCAGGGCCCAGAGGAAGGGGTGGCCCAAGCCAGGCAGCAAGTGTGTTTCTCCCCCTCAGCAGTGCAAGGAAGAGGAGGCAATGGGGCATGGGCACTTCTGAGTCAGTCACCCTCTGACTGAGGGGGAGCACTTGGAGCCAGTGTTCTTCTCCCACCAGCTTTGCCACTGCCTTGCCCTTTCCGTATATGACGTGCCTCTACTACCTGTAACTGTCTTTTCCATTGGATACTCACACCATCAACTTTAGGCACCTACTTTAGCTGGCTAATTTAAGAGCCTAGGTCCATCTCATTGGGTACTAACAGCAAGTTGTAATTAAATGACATTTTCTATGCTATATTAAACTCTTCCAGTCAAAAAATATCTCATTGAAAAATCAGAAAATAAGTCCCCAGGGCTATCATTATCCATCTGCTTTCCTAGCAACTTTAGACAACTGCAAAGAATTTTAAAATAAATATATATAGGATGCCTCCTTCTCTCATGTCATTCATGACATGCACCAGACTTTCCTTCACGTTGCTTTCTTGGAGAACACAAGTATCATAGTTATTAGTTAGCAACCAAGTGTCCCCAGTCAGCAATGAAGGCAGCAAGCTCCTGCTTTCCCAGGTGGCCTTTGGCTGTTTACATGCTAACAGTGAACTGCTCTTCAGTGTCTTACAGACCCATCATGGAGAGAAGATGGTTACCATTTTGAACAGGCTGATGAGAAAATAGTTGTCAGCTGATGTACAATTAAAAGCAAATGAACAGAAATCAGTTTTGCAAAGCCTAGGAGATCAAAGCAAGAAGGTTCAGTTTTGGGGAAGGCCAGCAGGAAGATGATGGTTTTTCTAGCATCTAGATAGATTTTAACATGACCACAACATCCTTTTTTTAATTGAAATCTGGACAGAACTGGAGTTGGAGCAAATTGTTCCATTCATACAGGAATGCATGAAGCATCCCAATACTGCTTGGGAAGAAGCTGGGAGGCTGGGGAGGACGCAGGTTTTAGGGAGTTTAACAACAAGTTAAATTGTCCAAATAGCCATAGTGTCTCTCTACATTGACTACGTAGGCAACCCCCTAATTAGGTAGCCAGGTTGGCTACCTAAAGCTGGGCGGCAGCAGCAGCAACATTCCCTCCCAGGAGCAGCCCAAAGCTCAGCAAGATCAAAGAAACCACCGCCCTGAGAGTGGAACAGGAGGTTTGCAGGAGCAGACTCAAAGGACCGAAGCAACCAGAAGTGGGTCACCGACATCTGAGCACAAAACTGCTAAGCCTGAAATGCTTCCATTTGTTCGGTGCCAAGCACAGCGGAGTCCAGATGTTTAAATTCAATTCTTTAGACAATAAAGATGACAGCAGCTACAATCCTCCAACGTTTCTTTCAACTTTCAACACTACACACATATATGTTTCAAAAAAACTTCAAAAACAGAAACTGTGCCTCATTTTCTATTATGCTTTACAGTTACACATGCTCGCCTCCCAGCAGCAGCCTTTTCTTAGAGCTGCATTATGGCAGGTTTTCCATGATACTGCTTAGGGCAGTGGGTGATCATTAATCTTTGCTTTTTGGTTACTTAATTCTTAGTCCAAACCTAAGTCTATACAGATCATTTGTTTCATGAATACGTAAGTATATCAAAATTAAGATTTGAACAGCACTCACTTGACATTATCATCCTGAAAGTTTTACCATTTAGCTCTATATGCAACTGGGAACATAAGTTATAAATAGACACTTAAATGTTCCTATCAACTGAGGTTAATCAAAAAACATGAAAGATAAGCCGTTACCTTTTGGCTCAGGATGTAAAAGCCTTCCAGTTATTTGAAAGATAAAGCCGTTTTCACATATCTTCCCCACCTCTTTGCTGTACACCTCTCCAGGGGGTGTGCAGTGACATCAGAGCATGCAGAAACTGCTAAACTTTCCTTGCACAACTTTCGGGGCTAATTGCAGCCTACAAAAGCATTGGAGTTGCTGCCACCTATAGACAAGTGTCAAACACAAACATGCATTTGTTACTGGGAAAATGGAAATGCAAACTGACATGAAGTATATCTTTAATATTCCCATGTAAATGTATTGTTTACCCCAGCATTCTTATCGCCAGGCTTTGTGCTAATGAGCTGCATTAAACGTTTATGGCACAAGCCAGAATCTGCTGAAAACACCCAACACTTCACGTACTGGTCCTTGTGTTGTCAGAGCTAATGAAAAATAAAAACCAAATTTCAGTAGCATATTGGTTACTATGCTCAGCATGTTTAATCCGTAAAGAAAATGAATTACTGTGTTTTAGCTCACTCAAATAACCAAGTATGGATTAACCTTTGATTTAGATTTAAACATGCCCAAGTCTTGTTGTCTAAGGACTTAGCAAGGCAACATAACATTTTTTGATTAACTCACAGTAGCTGTGCATAGATTATTTAAAAGTACATTAAAACCTCTCGAAAAAAATGCAAAGAACTAGTGTTGTACAATAATGCAACAATCCTGTCCTTTTCCCCTTGCATATTATGCCTGTGTCATCCAAACAAGTGCAGAATACAGCCATTTGCAAGATGAAATAAATGTAATTCTCAATATTATTGCAAGGCAGCAGTAGAATAAATTTCACTGTAATTTCCACTGCTGGTATTTCTGTAATGCGAAAAGTGATGAATGAGTATCTACTTCACATAAATCATTGTAGGGTTATCTGGAATCACTAAATCTAACTTTTTTTACGAAGAAATTTTCAACCTTGTATTTTCCTTTTCAGTACATATTAGGGAGTCAGAAGGTCAAAATTCTCAATGATTCTCAATGTCCTTGATTCCTGACTTTTCACAGATGCTGAGTGTCTAATACTCCATCCATGTTCTTGGGATCTGCTGCCACAAAACTAAAATCTGAAATATCTCAAGTAAGGCACCCAAAATCCAAAACTTTACAAACCAGAGGCCATATTTTAAAAATGGTCTTCCTTCTTTTGCCCTAGAACAGAGAACTGGCAGGTAGTGTGAAACATTTGCTGAGACAAGAATATACCTCTCACAGCTAAGAGTTACTTTCTCAGATCTGAAGAATAGATCTTAAAAAATAATAATAATAATTGTGAGAGATGAAAAGATGACTTTAAACATGCTGTAGACAAGATTTCTTTGTCACAAATTTAAAGGTTCAAGAAATCACAGTCTTCCAAGGTCTTTGAAGAACACTGAAAAGGAAAGGAAATCAGGAATTGTTTCATCTTCCAGTCCTTCTGAAATGGAGATGTGCTCGGCTATGAATAGCTTTGCTTTTCCCCCACTGCTGGAAACATGCCTAGCCTGTGACTTATTCTGGAACAGCAAGGCAAGAGCATCCTAACAATGTTCTCCTAAAGAGCTCATTTTGTCTGTGCTTTAAACAATAAAAGCATTGTTGGTCAGTCTAAGTGAGAAACTAAAGGAGCTGGAAAATAAACAGGGGAAAACGGTTGCTCAGAGAGTACGTGGCAAGGGGTAAAATACAAAACTGTAAGGCAAAGGGGAAAAGGAGTAGCCCTGATCTCAGAAGCTAGAAGTGTTCTATTGTCTCTCCAGGCAAAACACGTTTTACCTGTATGGCTTTTTGCCTGTCATAAGCTGCTTCCATGAGGGTCTGCACCTTCCTGGGGGCATCTCTGTCCCAGTAAAATACCAGCACAGCACTCGAAGGACTGCATCCCACACCAAATCTCACATGCCTGACAAGTGGCCACAAACTGGCAGCCCTGAAGCCTACCTCCCACAGCAACACCATGCTCATCCAAAACCCATGACTTTGTCTTTCCATGCAAGTTTCTTTATTTTGGGAAGTTGCAGAGGTATATTAAAAATTACACTGAGCATCACTAAATGCATAACGTTGCTCATCAGAGCACTCCAAATTGTTTTAGCGGCTAGAACTTTACTTTTTTATAAACATGCATCTAGTTTCTTCCAGATTAAATCATGCAGTTAAACATCTTCTATCATGCACTTGTGACAGAGTTAATTCCTTTACCAATATACTAAGCATACGTACAAGTCTGAGTCATTAACAGCACCACATGCTCAGTTTGTGCAAATTCAATTTTGTGTTAAATACACACTCAGACATTTCCCAGCACCTCCACTTCAATGCAATACCAGAGGCATCTTCTTTGGAAAATTTTTCAGCATTTTAAGGATGTAGACACCCACCTCATTCATCTAGTATTTTATTGTCAGGCATGTTCTCAAGCTCCTCCTTATTTTAGCTGCACAGTTCCAATAGCTGGAATTAATTTTCTGGGGACTCCACAATGTTAATAAAATGTACCATTTGTTACCAGAACATGCCTGGCATGTTCTAGTGTATCTGTAAGACTCTTCTTGTTGCAAAACAATAAAAATTGGCTTGAAAAAACTCTTTAATGCCTGTTACTTTGTGTGCTTTGACATATCTAGCAAGTTGGGCTAGGCTTTGAACTACTGAAGTTTTGAACATCCATCAGCTCAAAACTGTTGATGATCTGCTTGATACAAACATTGATGTGTTCACCATGGGAACCAAGAGTATGTAGCTGAGCTTCCTATTTATGAAAGCAATATAGCAGAAAATTTTCCAGATGTGGGATTCAATCCTTTATTCATTGTTCAGCCTAGTCTCCTGTTGATTTACAAAGCAGTTTCCATTCTTTAGAAAACAGAAAATGAGGGTGTAATTGTAGAATACGTTATTTAACTACAAAGCAGCTAGCACTGGAAAAACATAGCCAAAACAAATTAAAAAAATAATTAAATGAACATGAATTTTTTTATGGAACAATTTTTATATTACTCATAATATAAACAGGTAAATGTACTGATAACAATGGGATTATGTGCAGTTTCTGAATTCTAGCTAAAAAGAAGTAAGTGGTTTTAACATGGTGTGTTAGTTAGGACTAATTAGAATTAATTTTCTATTCCAGGGACTGGTATCCTGCCTGTTCTGTCTGGAAACAGAAACAACACCCAGAAAAATCAATTCTTGTCCAAGAGAAAAGAGATATATGCCTATGGAGAAAAACGAAGAAAGCATTATATTGGTGTAACTCCTTCCTAAAGTATATAGTGGAGCACAGGGAGGGAAAAATATCATGGCAGAGAGGGGATAACAAAGAAAGAACAGTTTCCCAAGGGTAAGAGAGACCTGTTTAGACTAGGCAAAGTGGAAGAACAATATTTGCAGATAGAAAGCCTATCAACGTTAAAGAAAAATCCACAAACTGAGGGCTTAATTATATTTATAATTCTTAAATAAAGCAAAGTCACAGCTAAAAATGCATTAAAAAAACCTGAAAAACTCCTCCTCAACTTCTTCCATGATTAAGGTCACACACTGTGTTTAAAAGCACCAAGCGTCCCTACATTTTGCTGCACAAATGGTACCTTTGCAGGAAAAGCAGGATTAAATAGCTACCATCCAGCAGGTACAGTGGGTCCTTCTGTGACAGGGTTAAAGCATACTGGCAAAAAAAGAGTGGTTAGAAGAGCTGCAGGTTGATGCAGAACAATGTGAATAACAGGAACTCAGGGGAAAAAGGAGAGTTTATGACCTTAGGAGGAAGGGGCAAGCCACTCAGGAGGACTACAAGGATGTCATGAGTTTTTCAGGGAGAAAATTAGAAGAGCTAAAGCCCACCTAGAAATTAATCTGGCTACTGCTGCAAAAGACAACAAAAAATATTTCTATAAATACATTAGCAAGAAAAGGAGGGCTAAGGAGAACCTCCATCCTTTATTGGATGTGGGGGGAAACATAGTGACAAAGGCTGAGGAAAAGGCTGAGGTACTTAATGCCATCTCTGCCTCAGTCTTTAATAGTAAGACCAGTTGTACGCTGGGTACCCAGCTCCCTGCACTGGAAGCCAGGGGTGGGAAGCAGACCGAAACCCCCATAATCCAAGGGGAAATGGTCAGCGACCTGCTACACCACATAGACACACACAAATCTCTGGGGTTGGC
>JAVJGI010000037.1:5340562-5377768 GCA_035590275.1 Ibycter americanus | reverse complement strand
TCATTCTCATATTAATTCCAAAACACAGCATTGTACCAGCTACTAGGAAGAAAATTAACTCTATCCCAGCCAAAACCAGGACAAACTCACATTTGCTTTTGCAGGTTCCCGTTATGAAAACTTGACACCTCTGTCACACCAGTATCAGAGAAAAAAAAAATAATAATTAGCATTTCAAACACCTCCACCCACACCAACTAGCACAACTTCTACCCACAACAACTCTTTAACAAACAACTTTCTCTTTTATTTTCTTAATGGTATCACCTCAAACTAGATTGTACTTGAGGGAAGAAAAAAACCAAACACATGTCATCTGAAAAACAGAGGGATGGCCACCTATCAATGTGATGTTACGAAAATGACGTTTCCATCACTTTCTGACTCAGACCATTATAAAAATTTCCAGAGCAGTTAAAGAAAGAATTTGGCAAGAACAGTTCATATAAATATCCATCTTTAAAAAAAAAAAAAAAGAGGAGGGAAAATATAGATATTCTGCAAAGAGACATTCTAGCTGGGCTTTGGGAGAGAAAAGCTTAGAGCATTTATACAAGCAATCAAAAGACATTTTCTAGACATTCGGCTAACTGGTCTTCTGTTTAATAGAAACACTTTCAAAGACCGGAATTAATCCAGATTTGTTGGTTTAATAAAGAACAGAATCCAGCTCACTGATTTAATGCACTAAATTTACTGCTATGTTCTGGCCATGTGAAGAGCTGTAAATTGGATTTAGTGAACACAAATAAGTCAGTAAACGCCAGAAAGCAGACAAGATACCAGTAAATCCACACCAAAACATTAAAAATCACTGCAAAGTGTTTTAACCAGAAGGCAGTGACCTTGATTTTCCATATTCAGGTAATGTTTGTCTATATTTACACCTGCCCAGGTATAAATAGTATTAAATCAATGAGTTCCACTTAACACCAGTTTTTCAGGGAGGTAGGTAAGTCTACACCAGCTGAGAAGCCTGTCTCCATTCATTTCTCTGCTCAGAAGAAAATGATCCTCCTCAGCAGCTCAGAGCAGAGAGGAGGGACAGGGTAAGGAATACCATAGAGCAGGAGAAGGGGGATTGCTGAAGGAGAGCAAATGAGGAGTGAAGAAAAAAGTGGGGATTAGGCAGAGAGGAGAGGTGAATATGAAGCAGTCATCTGTCATTACCCCAGCTAGTATTTTGACATCTTTGGAGGTCCTTCCCTTTCATCCCTTCTACATCAGTGATCTTAACCTCAGGAATCAGCACAATTTGAAAGAACGGTTTACTGCTGACAGTGCTGTTACCACCAACTTGTGCCTTGGTTTGTGCACTTAGAAAACTAGGTGGGACAATACCAAGGTCAGAGCAATCAGAGCTGTGAGCCAACGTGGCATGTCCTTCTTCCAAAGAACAGTTAGTGCGGCACCTTCTGCGCAGCCCCATGGACACCAGCACCAGCTCTACACCCAGCACAATGGCACCAAGCCCCCTTCTCCATCCCCTTAGGCAGGCCCTTCTCTTTGCCTTAAATCACCTCTATTAGCACACATCTTCTTGCATAATTTATTTGACTTCATCCTTGCCAAGAGATCTGTTAATAAAATACACTACCATGTGGAGAATGTTGACTGATCTTATTCTTATCTTCCTCCACAAAGACCCAGATACGTTAGAGATCTATCACCACTGTATTGTTAATTTAACAGAACTATATTTTTGATCACCTGTAATATGGAATTTAATAGGAAAGTATGAAATCTGTTGCAAAAAAATGTGGAGTGCTCTAAAATTTCACAGCCAACACTGTGTTAAACTGTCATGTACACAAGTGTGGATCCCTTGCAACTACTTTTAAGACAAACAACTGTAGATGCTCATTCTGTGATACCTTCTTTGTAAATGCTGCTTTCCCTCCATGACCAGGTACCAGGATAGCCTCAGCCCACACAAATACTCAATATTTTTTTTTGTTCCCCAAGCATACATGTACAAGGTCCACCAAAAATCTCTGTCTACTCAGTCCTTTCCTTTTTAAGGTGCACAATTCCACTGCAACAACCCATAAAGTCACTTTTAGTGGCAGCTTCTTATGCTTTTGCAATCCATACGCATCCAAGACACAACAGTAGGGAAATTTCCTAGAATTCCAAAAATCCCCTTTTCCTCAATGGGTTGAGGAGATAGTGACTCCTGCATAAATTGCCACATCCTCAGTTTTGAGGCAAATTTCAAATAGTCTCACAATTTCTCATGGTGTGACTTCCTAAATCTACATGGAGTTTGGCCCTCTGAGCTTTCCTATGCATGTACACAAATCAAATTTACATTTACAAAACTAATCTATTGATTGTGTCCCTCAACTATACATTTCATAAGATAAAATCTCTGTTCTTATCAGTGAGAGCAAAACAGACATTGTTTTTTGTGAGGATTTCTAAACACAATTAATCTGGGTTTAGATAGTTACATAAACCACTGGATTTAGGCAGCAGGAGCATTACCAGAACCAGACAAAAATAATCCATATTTTTCTTGCCCTGAGGTCATCTAATCCTCCAGAGTGCTCAAGGTCCTGCTCCGAACATTCATTTCTGTCTGTCTCTAGCTCTGGCTTCTTGTTTTGGCCTTGACTTGTCCCACAGTTAAAAGAACTAGTTAGGAAAGTATGGTTGGACTTTTTTATCCTCTTTGAATTTTTTTACACTGCTCTCCAAGTTTTCTTAATCCTTTTTGTAATAATCAATGCTGTTTCTGTACAAGCAGGTGTGTAACTGGACACCAAGCATTTATGCTGCCTACAAAAGACCTTTTGAGGATCCAGCAGTTTCATGGCATAAACAGGAATTATTAGCTCTGTATAATGAGCGTCTCCAAGTCATCAAAAGAAATTCATAAGGAAAAACATGTTTATTGCTGAATAAAACACAAATATATTGGGCAAATAATAAAGAATAGGTTGAAAAAGGGTTACATATTGGTCCTTCTACTTCACACACACATGCAACGGCATGTATTTACTAGCAATAGTACTTTTTTCCCTTAAGTCTCATGAAAGATGTTACTGAAGATGGGAAATAAGATGAAAGACATAGGCCCTGAACCCTGATGCTAAAGCAGACCCACAATAAAAACGCAGTTCCCATTGAAAATGTCCCTCCTGTTCCCCTCTCAGTAAGGAGAACATGCCTTTGATAACAGTGTTAGAAACTCAGTTGATCACTGTGAAAACTAGGGATCTGGCTTAGGCTACAAATAACAAATTTTTAAAGGTGAATAAACCATTTCATGTGGCTCACACCTGAAAAAAAACCCAAAACACCAGAAATATGTTAATCATTCACATTCTCTCACATTCTATGTGACGTGTGGTGAGTGCAGTGTTGGGTGACAACTGCAGAAGGGACCCATGCAGCCAGGCTGGGGAGTAGCACACCCATTGCTCACACGCTACATCATCACATTTAAATGAAAATTTCATAACGTCTGTATTCTTAAATACTTATTAGATATTCAGGACATGGGATGGGATAAAATGATACTGCGCACTAATTAGCAGATCGTTTACAAATCCCAGACCCCTTTTCTCCCCAGTGAGTGTCTTGGCAAATACAGATATCAGCACAGGCTTCTTTTTCTGTACTTCTACCCTTTATCTAACTTTGCCTTTCATGGGTTCATTGAAGCAGTGTTTTGTAATTGTGTCAAATTAGTAGAAAACCTGAGGTATAGCAATTTGACAATGATATAGCTGTCATGATGGTTCTACTTTTTGCTAGTACCGACTCAGGCATAATTAGAATCAAATATCTACCTCTCAGCGTTTCTCTTGGGCTCATCCAACTCTGAAAGCTCTCAGGCCGTTAAGGCCTATCAATTAGTAATTATTTTTTTCAGCCCCCAGCAGCCACTAATGCATACGTTAAAGGTGATATCTGCAGTCAAAAATTTAATGTGCACATTTGAGAATATCTACTTCGATGAAGAGAATATTATCAAGGAAACTCATTTACTTAAAGTTTTATATCAGAGCTATTAAAAATATTTTATTTGCTGAACAAATGTCCAATGAACACTCCCATATCAGTTAAGTAATATTAATTGCACACAGGTTTCGAAAACAGAAGAATCATTAAAAGATAAATGAGGCTGTGCAATAGCCCAGAAGAGCTAATGTTATCACTTCCCAGGCCACTTTTACAACCTTCTTAGTAGGACCATTTTTAACTGAGTCATGATGGCCTGAGGAAAGTTACTTTCATTTTTTTATTATATCTATCCAATTGAGTAGATGTCACAGAGGCAGCTCATTACAAGCACCTGAATTAGAGGGCTGTCACACTCCTCGTAGCTAGGTTAAGTCCATTTGGTCAGGACCATTTGGAAAAGCAATCCTTTTCATGTTCGCAGTCATTTCCAAGCCTGAGAGGTCACTTACCTCTTGTTTCAAATGCAACTCAAAAATTAGTTACTCAAAGATCAGGCTGCAAAGCAAATGTAATTACAGTATGGACACATATTTAATGTTAAGGTGGCACTGGAGCAGAAGAATTCCTATATGCAGGAAGCCGGAATAGATATGCACTCCTTTCCAAACTGGTTTACGAATTGTGTTAGCTTGTTCCTTGTTTAAATTCTGTATGAGTAATTTAAGATGTTTCAGTATGTATTGGACTGAAAAAACAGTTCAGCTAATCTTGGCATCAATTTAACCTTTATAAACTTTTTTTCTGATAAACACATACACATAATGTCTAATCTAAGGTCACCACAAGTAGCAGAAAGGTTACCATAGGCTTTGATTCAGATTTTGTATGGGAGATGGAATTAGCTATAAGAACTGAGGTAAACAGAAGAAAAATGCTGAGGCTGCCTCGCAGCAAAGCTGGAAACTTTCAATTCCACTTTGCATGCAGCTGGAAATCTACCCTATGGTTGCTGTTCAGTGGCTGCATTCTTGTTTCACTGCAGGTCTTGGCACAGCTCATCCTGGTGCATTTCACAGGGTATTAATGGCAGTGAGAACAGAAGGCTTCATGAAAACAGGACAGAAACGAAAAACCTTAAAGGCTGGTGCAGTTCCTTTGTGTTATGGCTTTGCAAGCTCTCTGAAGAGCTAATTCACTGAATTCAAAACTTCTGGACAATCTACTCTGCCCTTTCTACCTATACTTATTTGTAAACACACAAATACACTGCCCCTCACGGAAAATATTGCAAACTGATGAAATGCCTGGAGCAGATCAAAATCACATTTAATCTTGATAGCCATGAAGCATGACCCTTACTCTGAAGATATAGGTGCAATTGAATTTGTCACTCCTTTGAGTGGCAGAGGCTCTGACTCCTCCTCAAGTGATGTGACCTGTAACGATTTTTGGAATGCAAGCATGAGATTCATTTCCAAGTTTTTATCCTACTGTTATGCCTGTAAAATTGTTTCCACTTGAACGTACTTGACATTAGTCATAAATCTCTGGTCAAACAAAGGTGAGGCTGGATGGAAATGCCATATACAACATTCAGTTTTACCCTCAGCTGCCAGGAACCTTCTTGCAGGGTAGCTGACCTGATAATCATTTGAAACATTTGCATAATGTTTTAATTATCTGTATAATCACCCAACAAATCTGACACTGGGTTTCTCAGCAGGAGTTTGCAGATTCCTTCTCCGCTAGTTAATCCATTACTTACACGAGTCTGAAAGTTTGGTCCAGACACAGATCACCTACTTGGTATGACGCTTTCGAATTAGGCCTAATTTCTCTCTCATGTTTATTTTCCTTTGGGTCTAAATAGATGCTCTGGTGTGACTACATATCTTTTTATATCTGTACACAAGTTTCTGTAGTAATGGAGATAATTTTTCTCTCCATGTGGAAACCCCTCAACCAGACACGATCAACATGAAAGAGGCAATTCAGTAGATGGCACCTCCTCACTTCCTACCACCTCTTCCCTCCTGCTCAGCCACCACGGTCATTCCTCCACCCTGGGTATGCCTGGCCAGCAGTACCTGGCTCACCATTTGCCTCTTTTCTCCACAAGTCACATACTTAAACTCAGTGAGTATATGCATGCTAGGGAGTAGTACCATAAGATGCTAAATGAAAGTGTATGTGGAAACCAGATTTACAACCTGAATTTCACAAGCCAGGATTTTTGCAAATTGTAACCAAAAATAATAGAAAACTTGAACAAACACTTTTATACTTCACTGTATTGCTTACACTTTAATATTAAAGTTTCCTTCTGATCATGGAAAAAAAATACTTCCAAAACTGAGAAAGAAATATACTTCAGTCAAAGTGCCAAATAATCTATCTAGCCTTATCTGCACAGATATGCATGTAACAAATACCTACCACCCAGACAACAGTCTACACATCCCCGTTCCCTCTTGTAGCTATCAGTCAGGTTTGACCTTTGGTTCAGACCTAAAATCTCCCAACCCATTTGTTCTATCTTAAGAAGAGCAGCTTCTTCAGGGAAAGAGATGATAATGTATCTGTAAGGGCTGACTTTTTGTGCAGTTGGAGGGGGGAAGTGCCAGCACAACAAATTGCTCCTGTTCAAACCCATCAATTCAAAACAAGCATCTGGAAAACTTGACAAGAATACTCAAATGACCCTTGTGTTCTGACAACTGAAAAAGAGAAAGCGCTCTCCATGAGGGGAGGAAGTGTGCTCAAACTTTTTGCCTAGATAGAGAAACACACAGAGCTGTTTGAAATATTTTACTTCAAAGCCCATTAAATTAAACTTTCAGTAAGTATGATTCATGCAGGCAACTATGTCTGTGCTCACAAATCTGTGGTCAACACCACCAGAATTTGGTCGTGGAGATGGGCAGGCTGCAAATTCCCTTCTCTCGTGAACCTCCATTGATGTAGCAGATCATTCCCTCTCTGTGAGGAACCTTAGTCCCTCTTGAAATCTGGCACATTGGGGCTGGGTTCCATTGCCTTCACCATGGAGAGACCTGTCTGCTTTGCTCGGAGAGGCCATTGAGGGTGGCTCTGTGATGCACAGACTGCAATGTTGTTCCTTCTACCCAGTCCTGTGAAGAGAAGCACCCTGAGTGTGCACTCACAGACACAATTTCAGTTTGTTTGTATTTCAGGATTCCTGATTCAGTCAAAAACTGCACTGAGGAAAAAAAACCAAACAGAAACTACCTTGCAACATCAATGAAGTCTCCTCATTCGGAGTTTCTTGACTTTGGGCTCTGCAGATGAGACATCTATCTATTGCATCAAAATATCTTAAAACTTTTCAAAATGCAACAAACCACTTTTGGAATTTCACCGTCCCAAATTCTGCTGTTTCTGCATTGCTGCCCCACAGACTTCCCTTTACTGCTGTGGACCTAGACTGGTCCACAAGCCTGGTTGTATGCTGTGGATCTAGGATGTGTGAAATAGTCCAGCTTACTCACACCTGAACTGCTCTGCAGGAGGAAACCAAAGGGAAATTGAGCAACCGGATCCATGCTCCCACAGTGCTCAGCAATGATGTTCTTCAGACCTGTTTCAGGGAAGATCATTCCGAAGCTGTTTTCTTACTAAAAGATACTCATACAAATAATATTCTGGTCTGACTTTATCCTTTTAGATTAAACACAACAATTGCCCCAGGTTTTCTGATTGTGGCAAAAAATAGTAAAAAAGACAGAAGACCCTCTTAAAAGGCACAGCTTTATTTGGAGGTTTAAACTCTCCAGCAGGCAGCAGCCTATGGAGGTGGTCAAAAGTTCTGTATTTACCTAAAAATGCCTTGGACAAATATTTTCTAATGTACAGTCTGATATGTTGGAAAAACAAAGGCATAAGGCTCAGTACATTGCTGTCATTTGTATGGGAGAAATAGCAGAAGTTCTTTAACTTACTTGGTTTTTATTAAGAAAAAAAAATAAAAAAGGTCCTGGTTTTAAATTGGTTTTGATTAAAAGTAGCACTGTTTGGAGGTACTCAGTAATGCATTCGGTGTTCAAAACAACAAAAAACTGACACTTTATATATAGCAGCAAACACTGGACGTTATTTTTTGTGTCACAAGAAAAATTAACTAAGTTACATTAGAAAATGGGTCACTACAGGATTTGCAATAAACACTATATACAATATCAGCCGCTTGTACAGAATACAGCTGACACACACACAGTCTTCTGGTTTATGCCTTAGTTCTACGATTCTAAATTGATTTACAGCCCCATGTGAGACTCATAAAAGAGCCCTAGGCAACTCTATCCTGCTCACAGACTATTTGCAACACTGTGAATTTCTCAATTTGCCCATTTAAAAACATTTTCCCTTTTCCTTCCTTTCAATAACAGATTTCTGGAGGGAGTAGTGTGAGAAGAGAGATTTAATGGTTACATAACTTGAGACACAAACAAGTATATCGCCTTCTCCTACTCCTGATCCTAAAGCAACTCTTTTATTTGACTGGGGGAATCACTGTTGCCCACTCTTCTGCCCTAATAAATAGCAATATCTGTTAGCAGCACTAGCATCCTGACCACATGAGTATGACAGTGCAAATGCTGCTGGGAAATTAATCACTAACTTTAATGTGACTTCAATTAAAAATAAATTCTGCTTTTATTAAACCAGAAGACTTATAAAAACAGGGAATTTGTGTTTACACACATGGGAACGGCCTCAAAAATGAGGTAAGGTTGGTCTACAAAGGAGTTTGCTTATTAACCCCCCCTCCCCAACATAACACTTTGATATCAGTGGATAATTATCCATCTTCCAGTTCAGAAATTAGGTATAGAGAAATGGCACAGGGTGTCCCAAGGTGGCACAGGAAATTAGAGACAGAACAAGCATCAGAATTTGCTACTCTGATTCTTAGTTGCAATGATCTTTCTGATAAGCCACGTTGCTACCCTTCACTACTGTTTTTATTTTACTGCTTTGATGGGAAAATGGCCATAGAAATAATTTTCTGCCAGGCAATGGGCATCTAGAGACCAAATCACAAATTTCACAATCATTTGGTCTGTTAGACTCCATTGCACTTCACTGGGGTTACACAGCAAAAGCTGAGAGCTGGCTTTGACCCTGTATCGCCCTGCTTCTCTTGCTGTTATTCGCTAATTTAACACATCGTCATGAAATGGGTATGAATCCCTGCTCCTCCTCAGCACTCTGGCTGGACTGATAAGCATAACTAAGATGTATCTACTTTATTCTGTTTCTTCTTAATACTGTGAACACTAACTAGTCTTTCATTTCCATTTTCCAAAAGGAGGTAGCATTGTTTGGTTCATTTTAGGGCCTGATATGAGAGTTGGCAGGACAGGATGGGTGATTAATACTGCCAGTAAATCTTCATTTTTCTAAGACCGTTCTTAGCAAGAGTTTGGATTTACTTTAGGAAATGCCTTTGTGGTTGCTCTCCCATCCCATGGCTTGGTGGCAAGAGCAATGAAAGCCACCACCATCTGTTGCTGCCCCCATTTCCAGCCACTGGCTCTGCCACACCACCCTGCAGTAGTGCCACAACAGCTACCTGCAGTGCCATGCTTTCAAGCACATCAGGGAGCAAAACCAAAACACCTTTTCTTCTCCTTCTTCTCCAAAGAGTATTTTTTGTTTTTTGTAAAGCCAGGTCCATGGTCTGATTCACCATTGACACAAAATAAACCAGGTACCTTGTATTTCTCCAGATAGTAAAACCCCTCAGCATAGCATCAGCTTCCATCACAGCTCCGCAAACCCAGGATGGGTTTGGATGGGTTATGCACAAGTGAGAGTTACACTGGGTACTCTGAAGCTCAGGAGCTGAGAGTGGCCAGTGAAGCCCATCTGCTGAGGAAGGCATCATTTAGGAAGCAAGGGGCTGCAGCGCACTGCCTGGGGGCACACCCCATCAGTATTACAGCCACCAAGTCCCCCAACAGCTGTAGTTATCTGCCCACCAAATGCAACCATCTGAATTACCTCCCAGATTGCATTAACAGCCCCTAAAACACTCTGCTGCTCTTTCATTACAGAACCCCTTTTGGTTTTCTACAAAACAACCCTTTGATATAGAATGAAGTAACAAATCAGATGCAAGTGACAATTTTTCTTTTGCAGTTAGTCATGTGAGAAATGCGACAATGGTTAACATGAAAAGTCTTTTCTTCCATGAGTCATAAATTTTGAATAAAAATTGCAATATTTCAGGACTGTGGGTTTTGGAAACAAAATTACAGTTAATCATCGAATCATAGAATAATTTATGTTGGAAGCGACCGGTAGAGGTTATCTCGTGCAGCTCCTCCCTCAAAGCAAGCCAACTTTTACTAGGGCCTTGTCAAACCTTACTCAGAGCCTTGTCACACAGCTTTGCAAAACAGCTGGTCCGTTTTGTACATTTTTTTCCTTTCAAATGACTTTTTCTAGAGAACACGTACAATAGCAAATTGAAAAGTAGACATATTGTCATGGTTTAACCCAGCTGTCAACTAAGTACCACACAGCCGCTTGTTCATAGCCCACTCCCACAGCTGGTGGGATGGGGAAGGGAACTGGAAAAAGGTAAAGCCTGTGGGTTGAGATAAGAACAGTTTAGTAATTGAAATAAAATAAAATAATAGTAATGAAAAGGGAGACAACAAAAAGATAGAGAGAAATAAAACCCAAGGAAGACAAGTGATGCACAATACCATTTCTCACCACCCGCTGACTGATGCCCAGCCAGTCCCCCAGCAGCAATCGGCAGGCCCCAGCCAGCTCCCCCTGGTTTAGGTACTGAGCATGATGTCTATGGTATGGAATATCCCTTTGGCTAGTTTGGGTCAGCTGTCCTGCCCATGTCCCCTCCCAGCTTCTTGTGCCCCTCCTCACTGGCAGAGCAGGGGAAACGGAAAAGTCCTTGACTTAGGGCAAGCACTACTTGGCAACAACTAAACCATCACTGTGTTATCAACATCATCCTCATACTAATTCCAAAACACAACACTGCACCAGCTACTAGGAAGAAAATTAACTCTATCCCAGCTGAACCCAGGACAAGTATAAAGGCTGCTTAGAAGGCTTAAGACACTATCACAATGTCAAATTTGAAAATATTATCAACAGGAAAAGTTTAGGTCTTTTTTATTAGGATTGATTTAAAAAAAAAAAAAAAACCAAACAACAAAAAACAACAACAAAAAAAACCAAACACAAACTCATGCAAATATTCCACAAGATTCAGTGTTCAAGAAATACCAGAAAATATTTGAAACTAGAAAGAAAATAAGCAGAGACAGGAGGCCAGAATCTGATTCTTTTTACCTTGAAGCTGGTGTTATGTCACTTGATGCGAATCATTTGTAAAAGTTCATTCAAGATCTAAATTTTTCTTACTAAAGAAAAAAGACGTACGTTAACATTGACTTATCAGCTATCTTAAGGCTAGACACAGTTCTCCTTCAGTATGTAACAATGCTTTTCCTTGATAAAGTAAATCTTTTCCTTCCTCATATAAAAATAGTTTATTCTCGTGACAATTTCCAGGAAGAAACAAACCACTCCTCTGAGCAACAGCAACTGCAAAGCTCTACCAGCATATTCATGTGCACAAACTGGTCCATCCTGGGAAGGGAAGCTCCAGTGAGAGCAGCAGTCGGCCCTGGAGCCACAGACCCGCTGCCAGACTCACCCTCGGCAGCGTGGGACACCGGGCTGGGTGCCGTGGCACAGGTCCTCAGCATGGAGGTCGCCCACAGCTGCCAGCTGCCCTCCCCAGGCACAGCCCTTGCTTGCTGCTCCCTGGCCGCCACTATTGGGAAGGCAACCCAAATCTAAAACTCCTCCCAGATCTTTCAATAATTGTTGTTATGTAAGTGAAAGTGATTTATTTTTAACACATAGCTGCATTTGTATTATGTAACAATCCCCATCTCCAATTATTTTTGTTGCAGTCACCACAAAACTGGTTCCTGCTTTTTCTATCACTTAGTCCAAGAGGGAGCTGTGTACTTCACATGCCTGTCTGTACATTTAAAAGAGAATAACCAAAGGGTAATTATGAACTATCAGATCATGCGGGAAGACGCTGCACATGCGCGCAGCTGTGCACAGACCAGCTCTTTGGGGGCAAGACTGGTTTACCTGGAGTGAGCTGGGGACTGCAAATGGTAAGGGCAAGGCAACGCAGGGGGGATAGTGACAGTGCTCCATGTGTCTCTGCATAACCCCTCCCTCCTCCAAATGATGCTAGAGGAGTCAGGATTTTTGGAGGAGCCCAACTGCCACGTGAGTCCAAGTAGAAAATGAACATCTCTGAAACCACCTCCCCATCTCTCTGTGCCCTCAGCTTCTCATTTGTAAACTTGTGATGCTGCCATTTCCCTGCTCTGCCTGGTACTGCAGATTTAAAGTTCTGTGGCAAGAATTGTCTCTAACAATATGTATGGACAATGCCTAAAGCTGGGAGTCCCGGTAGGGACTGTGACCTCCAGGCATTCATGTTTTACAAAATACAAGAAAATATTGGGGGCGGGGAGGGGGGCAGAGCAGAGAGAGGAAAGCCTTTTAGAATATAAGAAAGAAGCCAAATCCAGCTAATTATCAAGAGCCTCCCATCAGGCTGACAGACTCCCACCGTGGACACACTCAGTGGTTGTTCTTTATTTCTGAGCTTTACTTTAATCCCTCCTCATTTCTCTTGTTTCATTTCCAGTCAGTTCAGGATCCTAATGTTTTTGCCAACTTATTTTTAATGGGATTGTTAGCATCCAGGAAGCCTTGTCAAATAATCATTATACAACTACTTTCAGGGACCCCTGTGGTAGCTTCCACTCACTGTGTGTTTTCCACCCCCCACTCTCCTCACATTAGCAGGGAAGATATTTTTCTCACTGGGAAAGCATCAAATTAAAAATCTGGCTGTTTGACCCTGTTCTGCACATTCATCCAAAGGTGTAGCTACTCTGTCGGGCTGATGGTCCTTTTACATTATTACTTCATATCTGGCAATTCACATTTACACATTAGCCAACAAAAAGACATTTGCAAAACTTTTCTTGAGTAACAAACCGAAGTCTGTCAGCTACAGAAAAAACATAAACCTGCTGCTCTTTCTCACCCAAATGGAAGAAAGGTTGTTTTTAAATGAGACTTCTAGCCATTTCGCTGATTGCTTACCACCCACGGATCAGCCTTTTCAAAGACTGTTGCTCTCCAGAAATGCTGAAGAACGTGTGTGTTGCTGAATCCCAGAGCTTTGCCCATCTCTGCTAAAGATGCGGCTTGACCTGCAGTATCTTCCTGTTTTGATACTTTCTGCCATAAAGCTTACACCACAGCAGATTTGCTTTTCACCTAGTTTCCCAGTATTTCTTTCCCGTTCTCTATATAAAGGAAAATCAGTATTTCCTCTTATGTAATCTTCATGGCCAGAAATTTCAGAGGTTCCAAAACCTTCAAAATTGAGGTGTAGCAGTAAGAGAGCTTGACCAAAGTTTCAGAAGAGCTTAGCTGCCATTGGGAGCTGGTAGATTCTGGTGGGCTGTGAGTATTGGGATATTCAGAATGTTTGTGAGACATTGCTCTCTCCACGGCCAGACTCACAATTACTGTCAGCAGTACCTTTGCATGAGAGATTATGGCAAGTCAGTGGGATAATTTCTCCTTCTTATCTGGTATAACCGAACTGAGAGCTCTGTGCTGCTGTGGTCCCTGGCTCACCAGCTAATGCTCCTCCTGAAGCAGTGATCTCTGATCCAGGTGCTTTACTCTTTTGAAACTGTTGTGAAATGTGTTGCTTTGGTTTCAAAAGAATATTAAGGAGAACCACTTTATTCACATGAGTAACATTAAATCTCTACAAGTTTCAAGAGAAAACCCAGGAACCAAAGACTGCAGAGCCAAAGCCTACGCTGTCAGCACCTGCCCCCCCTGCTAGCCTTTTCCCATTAGAGAAGGCAGCCAGTTTCCATAGCTGTGATTTTGAATGCAGTTTACCTTTTCCAAGTTTATTCTTTCTCTAGGACAGGCTTGTTAGACTCCTGAGTCTGAATACATTTTGTCAATCAACTGAAAAAGATGACAGTGTGGAATTGTTTTTGTTAGTTTTTTAGGCCTACTTTACTGGAGAAAACCTGGAACGGGTATGCTGCTTCCCACAGTTGGTCTGGTGCTTTTACAGGGACTCAGGGAGAATCTGCCTCTTGCCTGAGACAATAAATCAGTTGGCAGACATCCATTTTTGGCACTGTACTACTTGCATTTTTCTGGCAGAGTCAAATATTGATGAGAACATAACTACCTGGTTGAAAGACAGCTGTCACTTGCAAAGAGTATAAATCCAGCTTGGAAAGGGTCAACAAACATATCTGAGGAAGGAGCAGAATTAAAGTAAGTGTAAAGCTGCTCTGCCTTCAGAGGAGCTGAACCATGTTGGGACCAACTCAAGCTGGGGATGCAGCTAAGTCACAAAAGCACCTTTGTGTGCCTGTTTCTCCCTAGCAGGTCACATTACTGTATGTGCAAATGGAATTATTCACACCAGGTCCCACTTAATTAGAGATTTACCTTGATTTTATTTTTTAGTATTCAAAAGCCTGAGAAACCCTGATTCATCCTAGTTTGCTACATTAACAAAGGTCAGGCTCCATTTTGCAGCCCTGGATGGCACACCCTGCATTATGCTTACACTAAATTTCGTGCCTTACCAGCCCAGCAGAGGTGCAGGTAATTATGCTCAATGCAGAATGCTTATTTATAGTCTACTCCAATGATGTGCTTCAAGGTATATTTACAAGTAATGACAGTGCAATAAATTGCACAGAACTAAATTCTTGACAAGCTTCACCTCTTTTTGGGTTGGCAAATCATTTGTGAAGCAACCCTGATTACCATGAATTTATTTATTGTTCACAGATATTCCCCAATTAGTTTCAATAGTTTTCAACCTGTTAGTTGTAAACAATTGATAGCTATGAATATTTGCTATTCATTATTGATGTGGTAAGACTGATCACCAGGGGTATATGTTATTGTTTCTGCATTTTTATCGGACAAGTGTGTTAAAGAGGAGAATAATGAATCCCAAGATGAATAGTGTAAAGAATAAAGAACCCAAGTGACAATTATCAACTGAAAAAACACTTCTGTCGAAATTCTTGACTCAGAGATGTTAGGAGTCCAAGAATTAACAAGTTGTAATTAGTATAGCCTCACAAATCACAACAAACAAAATCATTTTTGTTCATAAAAGTATTCTCAAGCCACTGCTTTTAACTATTGCTTAAAAATCTACAGTGCCAAACATCATACAGCATTCTTTTAAGTGTGGCAGCTGTTGTTTCAAATGCTGAGAAACTTTACATAGAAAGCAGAATTTGGTAATCGTTCTGAGCACTTAGAAATGCACTAATGAATCTTTGCAGAAATAGCTCTTCTTGACTGGTTATTACAACAGTTTCACAAAAGAATTGCCATCTTGTATAATTCAACAACAATGCTGTTAAACCTTGTGAAGTAAGCAAGTGAAAATTCTTGAAGTTTTTTATATAAGGACTGTACATTAACACTATTAGGAATTGAAACTGTTATAGGGGAATTATTTGCTAAGGGTTCTGAGTTTCACTTGCACAAGCTCTGGTACAGATCTTGAAACTATGACAAGTTCCTTTTTGAACTGAACATTCTTGGTGTAACCACTCCACCCCATTGATCTTAATTTTCTGGCGTTTTTTTTTACGTATAGAGTGTCTGCCAATGAACGATGCAAAAGCACGAGTTTCATGAAGAGCTCTACATTAAAAACCAAGACCGCAAATCAAGCACCCAAAAGCTGGAAATGCCACTGCTCTTGCTATTGATTCCTTGCTAAAGCCCTCCTGTCCTATCTGTCTGCAACATTCACTCAGTGTTTTGCCAGACAAGAAATGGAAACTTGGAACGGGATGCATCCAGTAACATCAAAAAATGGTAATGTCAATCCCATCTATAACTACCTAGTACCACCAGCTCAGCTATTTATATAAAAAAATGTTAGCCAGTATGTGCAACAATGGGACATACGCACTCTAAAGAGGATGTCAGCGTTGACATTCCCTTGACCAGGATACGTGTTCCCAGAGGGAATTTTTTCCCCTAGGCCTTACAACCAAAACACAACCATGAAATTCAACACTCCAGCAAAATCCAGCTTCTCAGAATGGCTGAATAAATGGGAAAGCAGCAACTTAAGAGTATTTACAGTGGATAACAATAAACATTTCAGTTAAATTACATCATCTTTATTACCCAAATTAGGACCTAAAGGCAAGATTTAAACCCAGACAACTCTGCAGTAGATAGGCAGTTCTGTTAAATGAGAACTTGAGAAAATGTTAATATGGCTTATCATACAAAGAACATCAACTTATAATAGCACAAGGAACAAAAAGAGAAGAATTTAAAGCAATTCCTGAAAAAAAGATTTGGAGGGAACAGTTGATGTATAAAGGGCAACATTAGGAATTAGGTATAATTTAAAGCATTTCTGAATTAAACACACTACAGTCCAACAAACCAAACAAGGACCCCAGGAGTTCACTTGCTGGACATGTAACTGGGATTTGCCCGAGTGCTATGACAAGTGCCATATAATATCTCAAGAGAAAATTAGAAAATTTTAACAGACATCAGTGTGGTAAACCTGACAAACAGGGCCCAATGCCACACGCTGAGGAAAACCAAAACTGAACATCTGTTCATTAACTGATCCCTGTCCATCGTGTGCACTGAATGGGGCTGGGGCTCAGTGTCAAAATAGAATATGCTTATTTAATTAAAATCTCATCACCAGAGATACAACATTGCACAGGCACCCCTGATTAGCTCTTTTCTCAAAAAATTCATGGCCTTGTCTTTGGAAACTAGCAAAACTCTTTCAATATACTTCTGTGTGTAATTATTAAACACAAAATATTGTGCTATGGTAGGAGGCCTGAGCTGGGAAAGCAGCAAAAATGAATGTTCACAAAGCTTGAATGTCACAACCTTCACCAGAGAAAAGCTTAATTTTACATCTTTCTATAAAGCCACCCATGTCACTGATTTAATCTAAAAGCTAAGATTAGGTAATGGAAGGGTAAAGCAAGGCTTTGATGTTTAGATTTTAGGTCTGGTTGCTACAAGCACTGTAAATTGGTTTTTCAATAGAAAAAGGTGAAGACAGACAATGGATTCATCCCTGAACAAGATGGTTAAACTCAAAGAAACCAATATAAGTGTAGTTTGGCCTGTCAAAGTGAGCCACGTGCAGTAGATGGGCTATAAAAATGCGGGACTTGCCATACATTAGCAATCACGGAGGCACTCTAATCAGGACTGCACTTTAAACTTTTATCTCAAAGGCAACAAAAAGTGTAGGCTGTGTTTGACTGGAGTGGGCATTCCTTGATTTCATAGTGTCCTAAGACTTCATTCAAGGTTCTCCTGGAAAGGATAGAATAAAGTGGCATGTGGTAATTGCCTTGACATCCTTCAGGAAAAGTCAATAATGAATATGAGTGAAGGGTTCGGAAAGAAACCAATCCACTACTGGGTTAACCTAGAGGGTGTAAATCAAACTAACTAGATTTGATAAACAGTGAAGTCTCTCTCATGGCTGTATTTTAGGTGAACAGTTAATTACACTGCTCCTGAGAACGAAGTGCTAATTACATCCTGGCAGAATCCCCAGGCGTAACAGGGTTGACACTGCATAATATTCTTCTGGGCGCTCAGCTTTCCAGGGCACTGTGATCTGGACCCATGGCATTCCTGCCCTCCCAGGCCCTGCATCTCTTCCTCTGCAGTGATGGGCAGTCATGGTCAATTACGTGACTGACATCCCAACCCATCAGGCAGACTTAAAACTTTCATTGCCTGTAAGAGCAAAGAAATGGTGAACCGAGAGGGGTGAAGGTGAAGGGTGGGGGAAAGAAGAAAAGGGTAATTCTGCTGTCAAATGTATGGACAGGCTGAATTGCCTCTGATGAACTGCCACTCGTCTTGCAGATGCTGCTGATGCCGGTCCCTAGGGCACGAATGCACTTCTGAAAGCCTTAACCTTTACATCGAACCTGCAAAACGGTAAGACTTATGGCTTGTATTTTAAATTCCCCTGAGAAAGGGTAAAATCCTCAGGTGGCAAAACTCCATTCCAGGGCTTCACCCTATCTTATACTGAAATTTCATAGAACAAGTGCTCTTTTACTGTTTGATACTCAGGATTACATTCAGGGGGAAAAAAAAAATATGGTTACCCAAGATGTCCCACACCTCCTTGACACTTGCGTCAAGAGGGAAAACTGCTGGAGATGCTCTTTACCCTCATTTTCTACAGAGCAAATTCCCATATGCTTCTGTGCACAGGGATAACCATTATACACTAAAGAAAAAGTTGTTTGCAGGGACCCCGAATTAATGGCGAATAACACTGGATACCAATAAATTAGTCCATTTTCCCAGAGTTCAGATACTAGCAGTAAGACTTGCCTGTGAGAGTACAAAGCTGATGAAAAGTCTGTTCATTTTGCAGCTCAGATACAGACAACATTTGTTCTTCTATTTTTCCAAAATGAACATATAGTCATCAGATGTACTTGTTTACCTAATCTGATACTTTTATATAGTGTCATTCTGGATCTTGAATAAGAGCAAATAAGGCAGAACTGTAGCACAGAGAGGAGGAACGAAATTGCTCACAGAATCCAAACAAGCCTTCGTTGTACTTCATGTTCTTTCTGAAATACTGCAGTCTGGCTGTGCTTTTTGTACCTCATTAGCACCATCTAAGGGAAGAAAATGGGAATCACCTAAAGGCGGGATGCAATCCGTAGGCAACGGTGAAATCTTTTCACTGAGTTGGAGATCTATATCAGAATATTTCAACTTGAGAGACAAAAATCGTATTTTAATTTTCACATGATTCAGAAGACAGACTGATTGAACTTATCTGTGGAAAAAAGAAATTCAGAACTTCATAATGTGACTTACAAAGTGTAGCTTTCAAATTGAGCTTAATACTCGTGCAGAAATAAGAAACAGTGAAGGTTTTCTCCTCCACTAACACCAAGTTCCAAATTAATGGAAAAAGGTGTGGGATGTGATGGCCTACAAAAGACTGAAATTGAAAAGAGACTGTAATATTTCTTAAAAGAATAAACTACTATGCGCTTTGTTGGGAGGCAGGGGGGAGTTAATGCCTATCCAAAACAAAAGATAAAGGCTTGGATTCATCTTAGCGACGATTTGGTATGACAAAGAATCACCTAATAAATCAGCTTGGAAAGCTAATACAGCTCAGCAATTGGCTATAGGTGTAGAAATTACCATCTGGTCACTCAGTGGGGCATTCACTGTCTATGTTTAGATCTCTAACTCAGATACTAAGTTAGGACTTTTACACTTAACTAGCTGAGAGAGTCCTCCAGCCTCTGACTGAGGCACGCTGGATGGCTGCTGGGAGGTCCCAGGGCACTGGGGAGCCCCTGCCCAGCATTGGTGCCATAGGGGAAACCTTCCACTGCCCTGACTGGCCCCACTGGAGCCAGTGGATTCATGGAGAAATAGTTGAGAGGGAAAACTATACTTGAGGAAGACACTTTGCTGGGGGACATAAAACAAAAGTGTGGCTGACTTCTGAAAACTGGCATTTTATTCCAGATTTATGTTTGCTACAAGAAGTGCATTTTGTGCTACCTTCTTTCTTCTTCAATTCAACACTGTTCAGCTGATTACTTATTTTACGCGTTTTCATCATAAATATTCACCATACATTTGACCCAATTTGTGCCTTTATGTTGACTTTTTCTTTTGTCACTAGACTTCTGTCTGTGAGCTCTCATGTCCTTATTTCTTCAGTTTTAAACACAAAAATGTATTGTGTATTAAGTAATTACAAATTATTATAAAGATTCTTCCCTAATAAAATAGCTTTACCAATAAATATAGGAATAATTTATCAGAATGTGAGTCATGCTGGCATCTGCTGCTTTTGGAAAATAAAGGGACAGCAAAACGTACAGTGAAATAGCTGGAATACCTACATGAAGGAAAAAACTATTATTAATAGGTTCTTCAATGTAAAAGATAATTATAAAATGAGATACAATGGCATAACACCAATGCCAGAGAAGTTCACTTAGAAATAAGGCACAGATCTAACAGAGATGACAAACAATCACCGGAGTCCTTTGTCACATTTTATGCTGGCACCTCCATCACGTTCATTTTTAAATTAAAGAATTTTAAATTAAGAATTAATTAATCTAAGTCCCCTCTTCTGTGTTATAAAGGAGGTCAGACTAAAAGATCACAGTGATAAAAAATAAATCGCATCCCTCTTACCTAGACTGTGAATAATTTGTCAAATATCTTTCTTCTTGTGCAAACATTAACATTCCCACATGTTAACTTCTTGTCCTGTATTCACTTAGTAAATAGTACTTATTAAGCTCCTTGTAAATGGAAAAACCCACATCCATAAGTAATAACAGGAAAATCTATTGCTTGCATGGTAATGTCTTGTTTTCCCACAGAAAACTTTCAGAAATGAATTTCTGTTTCTAGTACTTTACAATTTTAAATGCAAAATTTGCTTTCTGTGCTCACTCTAAAATTTTCATTCCAAATTAGATATCATAGCAAGCATTCTTTCCCAAAGGATTGTCCACAGAATACATAAAGAGAAAAAAACCAACAGATGTGAATGTAGCCTGACTGAATTTGTTTAGAAGTCTAAACTTTTGTCACAGATTTTACAGAAACAGGCTCAGTTCAATTTATAGGCTAATTCAGCATCCCTATAATGTAAGGGAAAAGGATGCAGGAGCTTTCACAGCTAGTCAAAACAGAAAGACCTGAGGAGATGTCTATCTAAGCATCATATTCAATCTTTTGCTGCAAAGCAACCCATTAATTTACTTGCATTCGTTTTAGCTGTCCCTATAAACAGATGTGGATTGCAGACAGTCAGTAAGTAAACCACAATGAAAAAAAATATAAGTGAAATAGAAAAAGGCCAAAGAAAACCAACATAGAAAAAGAGGAGCTGGTTTGACATGACAATCCAAGTCACCCTCAGCAACCATTTTCACCTGCTACAGAACAGAGAGGGGACACAGCAACAGAGCCTGCCTTTACTCTTGCAACAGCACACACTCAGATTTTGTTTCCAAAGCCTGTTCACTCAGCAATGTTTTCTGACTTGAAAAGGAGAAGGACAATGATGAAGAAAAAATAGCTCAGTGGTATAAAGGCTTACTAATGGTGTATCAGCCTTTTAATTTTCTGAAGCTTCACCTCGTATCTACCTATGCGCAGTAGTTACCATAATGACAAAGCCATTATCCCCAGCTTGCTGGGGGCTGCATGGGCTGGACATGAAAAGAGTAGATAAACCGAGTCCGATTTCTACGAGATGCCATTATCAGAATCAGAATTTGCTTTACTTTCCCAGCAGAGGAGGGAATACATGAACTACTGTTTCTATGCATTAACCCTATTTGATGTCCGTCTCAAACAGCATGAATGTCTCTGTTCCCTTTACCTCTACTGCCACTGGAAAGTGCCCATTACTGAGGCCAAACTTTTTCTGAAGACAAGACAAAATTTTTGCCACGACATTTGTTGACTGAATAACTTTCATTGAAGTTCATTTACAGCAGCAAGACTTCAGCCAACTTTGCACAATTTGAGTTAACATACAAACCCACGATTTTTCCTCCGTTCCCCAGACCAAAGTCCCTCAAGGACCACAAAGGGACAGAGGTCTTCCAGCACTCCCAGAGATGAGAACAGCCTCTGGGCTATACTGTCACAGCACATACCACAACATAGTAATATAAAGCTAAACATGCTAATGCATGTGGCTGCCACCTTTCCTGAAGTATCAGCTTGGAAACCACCACCAATGCTGTCAGAGTCGACCACAGGGCTCTCAGTGGCCTGTTTGCCATTGCAGACAAACCAGCCACTCTCCTAGAATACTACTGATTCAGTTACCTTTGCTCAAGGAAAAAGAAGGTACTATGTGATCTGTAGGAGCTAATACAGTGAAACAGTTAGGAAAACACATACTAGGAAGTCTAAACAATACAGCAGTAGAGGAAACATAATGATTTGCACCCTTTTGTATCCATGCAGGATCTAAGTTCATTACTAGAGTGTGTACCTGCTCAGGATGCTGTATGCTACACAACGTATGTGATGTTTAATCTAACAAAAGGTGTATATTACACTTCCTTTGGGGAACAGCTTTTGTATTAATACCTACCTGCAAATTACTAAGAACATTTCTAGTGCTATAAAAATAATAAACTGTAGTAATAACAGTAAGCTGTATTTGTGAATACACTGAAGCTTGTTCAACCCAAAGTTCATGCCACAGCAAAGATTTCATTTCCACTGAAAAAAGTAGTAAGATGCTCCTCTACAATGGGCTGCAATGAGCTTTTATGAACTATTTTATATCTATCAAAATTACGTTCATCATTCAAGAATTGCATTGACTTCAAATCCTCAGTTTGCTCTAAGAGCACATTAGCTTTATTACTCTAGATTAGCTTTACAGATTGTACTTACAGTACATTTCAGTTAACAATTTAGCAACCCACATGTTGAAACACGTCATTTCATGAATCCCCAGATCTATCAAACTGTGTTCTCCTGTACACCGACACAGCTTCAGTGAAGTTAATGCATCTTTACTAGTTTGTGCCAAAACATAGGGATTATTGTGAAATTATGACCCCATCCAAGTCAATGACAATTTCCATTGGTTTCATCAGAGCCAAGTTTTTGTCTCTGATCTTTAGAACTCCTCCCTGCTTCTCTACAGCATCTTCTTTTTGCGTAACCAGAGAGGATCAGCTTCATCCAGCTAATTTCACACATCCAACTGCTGTTCAGTAAGCTCTATATAGGTATTTATAGGAATGAAAGGGCGTGCCCTAGGATGATTCAGTAACTCTAGCATCCCAGCCACACTTGGGAAATCTTTTTCTCCACCTCTGTAACACAGAGTAACTCTGCTGTTGACTGAACTGAGGAGACTTAAGTCAGTGAGGTAAGGTGAATTTCAGAGAGTGTATAAAAATAAAAATTTTGACTGGAGGGTGACTCAGAATAAGTGTTGCAGCCTCTGTAAGCAAACTTGACAACATAAATGCACAAAAATTGAAAGTTTGAAGACGAAGATTAGACAGGAAGAACATCCTTTATGCTTCCTGCCAGTCCCTTGCACAGCAGTGCTTGTACAGGTTCATGGGGCTGGGCTTCAGAAGGGATGCCCTTGCCTTCCCTGGAAGAAAAAGCCTCATTCAGCAAGAACATTTATTTACCCAGAAGCATGGTATTACCTAATTCCATTACTCCAGGGAGGACATTTGTAGGGTATACAGTGTCTACAGGTATTTTAATAAATAGTGCGATCAACAGAAAAAGAATATGCACCAGCCCACAAGTACAAATAATAGTTAACTTCGGACATGGGAGTCCCTGTACAGCTCTCAAAGACTGGATTTTCTCTTTGATTTCTTATCCGAGTACTCCTAAAACTATTGACAACTACCCAAGATCCACTCCCCCAGAGAGGAGGACTGTGGGACCCTGTATTTAATCACTCAATAGTGCATGCAAGCCACATACTTAAGGTTTTATGCAGATGCCCTAAGTTTCTCCATCAGAGACTATAGAAGGGGGTTTTAAAGTAGTGCCCGGGAGATACAGCCACACAATTTCAAATCCTATTATTTGTTGACAGGATTTATGAAAGTACCTCCCACACACAGGTTTGAAAGTTAGGCACCTCGTTTCTTCCCCCACTTCCTCAAACATCAATCTATGGCCCTTAGCTATGCATCTGCCCATGTTGTTGGCTTACTTAATTTTAATTCTGCAATTTCATTCACCTGCAGAGGGAACTCTGCCGTCACTTCATATTATTTTTGAAGCCTCCCTATTCATTCCCTTTTCTGTTCTTCTTCCTTTCCATTCCAGTATGTGTCACAAGCATGCTGACATGAGCATGTTTCATTAAAGCAGTTGTCTCCAGCCATGCAAGCAAGGTGACACAGCTGTAGGGCAGACCATGCCTTAGATCTCTTCGGGCTCTCCTAATTACAAGCCTTCACAGGACAAGACTGGTTTTCTCCTAATCACTTTAAAAGATCTGTTTGGCAAGGAACCCAAGAAGTTACTTGGTTCATCCCAAAGCAGGGTGAGTTATACATAAACTACTTTTGACAGGTATTTATCTAATCCGTCCTTAAAGTCCAGCACTTAACTTCTCTAGGCAAACACAGTACCTAACTACACTTACTAATAGAAAAGTTTTCTGATGTGTAATCTAAGCATCTCTGGCTGCCAGCATACATATAAACTTTAAGTCTATTATATCTTTTCACAACCCAGTGAACATAAGGAGTATTTTTCACTTTGTGAAACCTTTCTACATGTTCAAAGATGATTTAAACCCTCAGTTTCCTCTTTCCTAAACTAAACTACACTAGTTTTTCCAGGATTTAACATTTTGTAAGCAAGAAAACAATAACAAAGAAAAACTCCTGTCATTCTTATCTGGACTCCCTGGTTGAGATCTATTACTTGTCTTAGAAAACTGTGACAAGGCCCCCACAGCACCACAAAAGATGGAATGAACAAATCCTGTATCTTAAACACAGCTCTTGGATTCTTCTCAGAGTTACCTTTGCCTTTGCCACAGCAGGGTAATGTCAACTAATGTGATGAAAAACCTATAGGCTTTGTCAACCAATAGTGCCTAACTAATTATTTCCTAATTAAACATTGCACTTTTGAATTTTTCTATCCAAAGTGTACTTCTGCATGAGTATTTAAAGACTTGACCTTATTGATGCCCAAAGAGTTCCCAAATTTATCAAAAATTCTGATCTTTTTTTTGCAAAGCCTCTGCAGTCCTTCTAGTTGTTACAACCTACAAAATCCATAAAATAAACTCAATTCCAGCTGGCAAGACCTTGATGAAAATATAGATGTGAACCAGACCAACAACCAGAGTTCACTTAATACATATCCCTGCCATGACTTTGTTATTGACATCAATGACTTATTTCAGCATGGTGTTCAACCAGCTATGGACATACACTACAATGATTTTGTCTGGAAAACATTCCCTTTCTGCTTCAGGAATGGCATGCTGAGGTGTGCTACCTATCTTTTGTATCCATCTGACAACAGAGGACATCAATTTATCACGACAAGCAACCTTGTACATATTTAAGGCTGGCTCTCTCTTCCAACAGTCTGCTTATGCAAATTCAGCCTGGCGAAGATCCTCCTGGAGTACGTTTTCCTGTCCTGAGGTCATCTCCAGATTTGACTTTCAAACAGCTTTCTCATTTAAAACACAAAATACAGTGCTCTTTGCGATCCTGACTCCCTACCAGGTCACAAAGCATTTTCACCTGATCTTCTAATAGGACTTGCCAAAAAGCTCCCTCTTGTCTAGTTTCAGGGGATCTATTGCATCTCTGCTTAAGACACAAAAGACAAGCAGTTGCCCATCTACTTCTACCACAGCTTCCACCACAGCCAGTTGTAATCTTTGTCACAGAAATCCTAAACCATTTGACACAAACAACTGGGATTTGCCTGGATGTAGAGAGCAAAGCCACATGTAAAGCACAGCCCCTGGGCTTTTCCCACTATGCTGAGCTGATACACTGCAGATCACAAAATAGAATGCTCAGGACAAGAGGGGGGTTTAAAACTTTTACAGATTTTTGAGTATTTCCTGGGAACACCCACTGGTGCTCTTCAGAAGTATTACACAAACTTGGAGGAAAAATCACCTCTGTGTCAAGAGGTTGTATACCAATATCTATGGAGAGGGAAGGAGAAATAACTCACCTCACCCCATTTAGAGAAAAAAATCATCACTAGAGCAAGTACATCAAACCCACTATAGGTAGCCTGTCACAACATTTCTCCATCTAGCTGCTTCACACAAATATTCAGGCACTCTTGTTTCCCACTCTGCGTAGCAAGAACTTACATGAGAAAGGAGCCTAAAAAGAGCAGCACAGAGCAGACAGTGGTTTTCGTCACTCTCTAAACAAATCCTTTTCTCTCTGTACTGTCAGTTCCAACAGAAAAACCATCATGCACCATCTCAGCTTTTCCAGATTCACTGCTTTAGGCTGCAGCCATTGTCTCAGGCATTCTCCATCTTTTCCCACAGTTATTGACTGGAAAGGACAAGGAGCTTCCAAGAACTCATACTTTGCACATCTTGACACAGTTCAGTGTCACCTTTGTCCTTTGAGGCCATTCCTTTTGAATTTTCTTGTGTTCTTCCATCACTTCAAAATGCTCTGAACAGACTTCATTGAAGATGAAAACTACAGTATCTGAAACTAAGTTATTTCCTTCACAAATAATATTTCTTTAATATTCAGTCCCTCTTGATGAACTTTTGTCACAGAAGAGCCTACTTACGCTTAGCAGCAGCACTCATGCTACAATGTTGTCACCCTTGGTGACAGCAGTAGTTCACCCTTAGACTGTTTCCTCTTCATATCTTGGAGTCACACATTTCTATGTCATGACTATTCTTTCTTATTTGTGGGTCACATCCTTGTTCAGTCCAGAGACTTCAAACTATATTCTTGCCTCATATCTTGTTACTCTAATGCTCAGTAGACAAAAATTATTAAAATCTATGCAGCAAAAATTATTTTTATTTTCTACAATCTCCTTCTATTAATATGAGAATGTAGGTAGTGTTTTACTGGTCCAGAACTGAATCCGCAGTTTCCTGAAATCTGTGGTCAAAAACAGCCAAGAGTAGATTTTAAAATATACTGAAAATGGATTCATTAAAATAACAAGGCAGGTTCTTCCAAAGCACGTTTTCCTCAAAACACACATTTTCCCCAGGGCAGTCTTGCCTCTCACTGAACTCTCACTTTGCATTACACCCACTTCTTGATAGCCGCTTCTTTCTCTCCCACACATGACTCCGATCTTGCTGGTGAGTAAGGAGGCAGCCTTTAGTCAGTCCAGCCTGTCTCGGCAGGTGGCTTCGTTACTACAGCCATCTGTGTGCTGTACCACAGCCAGCCAATCTTTTTCTTCATTGATGCATATGACTTATTTTGAACCCAGATCCTCAGGAGTTACATGTAATTGCGCACTGACTGGTGGGCATGGAGCACAGGCACAGCTTCCAGGCTCCTGTTCAGCTCAGTCCATGTGCTGCCGGTGGACACCCGTGTTCACCAACCTGGCAAGAGACTGCTCTGTAACCTACAAACAAGATCTCTGCATCCTCATTGCCTGCTGAACTGGAGTTTAGTACAGTTCAGCATGCAGAAAGCCTGAGGCCACCCTTACATACAGCAGAGGGGAAGACAGGAGCTGGAAACTGCACATGTGAAGTAGTGGGACCCTGATAACAGTATTGGATTACATGCTTTGACAAGCAGGGGAAAAGAGACTGAGAAAGAAGAGAGGAGGAGACAAGTAGATCATAACAAAGGAAAAAAAGATACATTCATTCATTCTTCATATGCAGCTTGCCCATACTAATCAGCATTTTTCTCTTCATTTGTACTT
The DNA here is from genome assembly GCA_035590275.1 of Ibycter americanus. NCBI lineage: Eukaryota > Metazoa > Chordata > Aves > Falconiformes > Falconidae > Ibycter > Ibycter americanus. The sequence goes on along the minus strand of JAVJGI010000037.1, from coordinate 5,350,225 downwards.
ATTTTGCAAAAATCCATTTTATTCTCATCTGATTCAAATTACTAAAGAATAAGCAGCTTGGGTTCCAGTACGCGGACTGATAAATAGTTGCTTTGGTCTTTAGCAGTCTGCACTTTCATATACAAATGATTGAAGTCTCCCAACCCTGTAAGATCTGTCTTCATTTCTGAGATTGCCACATAGTGATTCCTGAAACACCTTCAGCAGTGTTACAAGGCTGGTTAGAGCAGCATGGTAAACAGCTCTGCACCAAGCTACACTCCTGCCTACACCTGAGCTTGTATCTTGCTATATTGACATGCACACGAGTGCTGCACTGCAGACAGCCCTAATGTAGCATTTCTCAGACTACAAGGAAGGGACTCAAGAGGCTCCTAAGGTCCAGGAAGAGAACTAGAGAAAGGTTCAGAGAAGTGTTCCATTCAGAAACCTGCATGAGCTACAGCCGGGAGAGAGGGATTGAAGAGAGGGGATAGCTGAGTTCACTTGCAAGGTGAGCGCTGATCAAATTTTGTCAAAATTTCTGTTTTATGTGAAGCTTTGCTTTTGTGCAAGGAAGAAAGGTTCACACTCTACAGGTATGCACTCCTGAAGCAATTTTCCTAGGAGTAATTTTAGCCCTGCTGAAGTCTGACTGTTTTTATGACTCATTTCCCCACAAATGTATTGACATGTTGTTATTCCTATCACATAAGGCCCAATACAAGTGAGTTTATGCATTTGAGCCATGTTTGCAATGAGGTGGGAGGCAAGACTCACACAGCTACTGCAATGCTAGCTAACCACGATGTAAAACACACACCTGTCCCTTGCTCAGAAGATCTCTTCTTAGCTCCAGGTCCTGGGAAATTAAAACAGTATCTGTCATGTCCTGCATTACAGGATCTCTCGGTGACTGAGCACAAGCAGGTCAGGCGAGGTCTGCCAGATGAAGGTGCTCAGGTTCTGAGGAATTTCTTTGCCATTCAGTAGGGTTGAACAGACTAACATCTGTCCCTGGAGGACATTTTCAGATTTCTTCCCTGTATCTTCTCACTTGTTTTCTCAAGGTCTTTGTGACTCTTGATGTATCTAATCGATAGGCAAATACTTACAGCAAAATCTTTTTACACAGTCTATATCTTTTCTACCTAATTCTTCCATAGCCTTACAGTGAAGACAACGTTAATAAAATAAACTTTTTCTCCAACCGAGTTGCTAGATTTCTTTCCTCATTAACACTGTATAATATACCCTTGATTTGCAGCCTCACTAGATGTGGAGAAATTTTTTTGTAACACAATTATAAAGTTTGTTTTTAAGATGAAACACAAGCATTTAACCTGCCAAAAACCAAGTTCAAGCCTGCACATTCCTGTATTTCTGCCACTAACGATAACAGTCTTGATCCTGCAGGTTTTTTACGCAAGGAAACCTCTGAAGTTTGAATGGGAATTTGGAGTAAGCAAGGATTCGCAGTGAAATATGGCTTCAAATCCCTGCTATCTTGTCCAAGGGCACAATAAATTGCACTCACGTTGGGAGTCTAACAAAGATAAAGGCAAAGGAATCCTCCCCTCAGTCTGGCATCCCGATGCTGCTAATGAGTTGTAAGGGTTATAGCAGCAGTCAAAGCACCTATATACCCTCTGAAGGAGACTGTTTCAGTGGGAGCAAAACTAAACCAGAATTAAACAGTCAAAAACCCCATCTTTCTTGTACACTGCTGAATATTAACTTCATGTCAGGTCAACTAGTCACAGCCTATTGTAGCTCACTCCCTCGGGAGAGGAAATCTCAATGACAATACTCAGTTGATGACAATGAACGATGGATCAGAGGGCACATCCAGCACAGCGTAGTCTTGATTCCAGTCAGTTTTAGCAATTCTCCTCATTTTTAGACTTTTCTCTTCTGAATACTCTCGGTGTCGCCACATGAGTCAGGTTTTAATCCAGATGGCATTTTCAGGGCACAAGCTATGTCAGCTACAGTGTTATTTATCTCAGTCTAAAAGTGCAACACAACCAATGTTTATTCAGCTAAGGGAGTCCTATTTCCCCTTCTGAACATCTCTCTTCCATTCATATATGCACTGCAGACACAATATTTTACAGTAAATTGGGATTCATTTTTTAAAATGGTGCATTTATAATAGTCTACAACTGGCAAACTCAAAACTGGACTATTTATTTCCAGTGCTGAGAGTCTTAGTTATGAACTGATTCAGCAGTGAAATTTTGTTTTCCAGTTTTAGTTCCCCAAGTTACTTTTTATAATCAGATTACACAGTTAACAAATGCTCTTGTTTATTATGGAGTCAATTGCTGCAATCACCATGTATTCACCATCTCTGGTGTCTCTACATGTTATCTTACAGTATCACATTTTACTATTAACAACGGGCTATGTAATGAAACCAGAAACTCAGAGAAGAGAAACATCAACATAAATAAGATGAAGGGCAAATGGAGAGAGAGGGAAAGTAGTTATGAAAATGCCCTAAAAGCCTGTCTTATAAAGAGACCGTGCAAATATTACAGTATAAATACACCTGAAGATAATTGCATTTAAAATTTCCCCCCTGTTGGGTTGCTGAGGAGACAAACACCCTTGAGCTTCAGGGTTCACGTAGTCTAGTCATAAACACTAACCTAAGCTTTAATTTAAAAAAAAAAAAAAGGAAAAAGAGAAAGAGAAGAGCAGGAGAAGCAGCAGATAATGAAGATAATGAGGGAATATTTGGCACATATACTAAGTGTGAAGTCAAAGCTTCAGTCAGGGCAGACCTGCCATCACATTGCTGGGGGGACATAATAAAAGGGCTATCCAGCTAGAGAAATTAAGTATATCTAACATAAGATATAAGGCAGGTAGTGGTGATGGCTCATTGTTTTTGTCCCAAGTTAAATTTGACAGTGGATAGCATTCAGAATGAGGGAACAGCTCAATTAAACCAGGAAGGAAGGGAATGAACCAGATGTCATTAACCAGATAACAATGAAGAGATGCTCAATTTTCCACATGGTCTCAATGTGTTTCTACCACACAAAATAAGGTATACTATGCACATTGCTGATGCCAAGACCCATGCAAAAGTCCCTGTCACTGTTTGCATCAACTAATGACCTACTTTTCTTATAATAGTATATTCAAAATAAAAGCATCTCCTCCTGCTTTGACAATGCTTAGCAGACTAACTCCTTGTTCTTGCTGTCTCCTGAACCTTACCCAGCCCATTTGCCACCTACCAGGTGACTCTGCATCTTTCTGTTCACTCCATCTCTTGTCTCTCTATTACTCCCTGCTCTCCCTGCCATCTCTCTTCACCTTTTCCCATGAAACCCTCTATCTTCACAACACCGTCCATCACCCAACCCCAACCTTTTTCCAGTCTCCCCTCATTAACACCTTCTTACAACAGGTACAGAGGCCTAATTTTGTTTTCAGAAAAGAGTTTGTAATGATTAGCAAAGCCCTCTAAAGCTTCGTGGATCTAGCTCAACTAGAAAAGTGTCCCAAAATCTCCAATTTCTGGTCTTAAAAGTCACGAAAAATAAACCCTACCACAAGACAGGGAAATTAGCAAGAAATCTAGTGTCCTTCACTGAGTTTGTTGTCTTTCCCGCATCTTTGGATTACACAGACTGGATGCATTTCAGGGAAATGACAGCCTTATTAATGCAAGTAGCATAGGGTTGGTGCTAAACATGTAAATGTGGGTTAATATTTAAAATGATAGTAGTAGTATACACATTTCAGGAATTGGCTCTTACAGCCACGAATCATAGAATCATAGAATGGTTTGGGTTGGAAGGGACGTTGAAGATCATCTAGTTTCAACCCCCTGCCACAGGCAGGGACACCTTCCCCTGGACCAGGCTGCTCAGAGCCCCGTCCAGCCTGGCCTTGGACACTGCCAGGGATGGGGCATCCACAGCTGCTCTGGGCAGCCTGTGCCAGTGTCTCACCGCCCTCACAGTGAAGAATTTCTTCCTAATATCTAATTTGAATCTATCCTCATTTAGTTTAAAACCATTACCCCTTGTCCTATAGCTACAGGCCCTACTAAAAAGTCCTGCCCTATCCTTCCTATAAGAATGAAATACAACAGCCTCATACTTCATGCCAGCAAGAGTACTCAAGCAAAAGTTATTGTATAAAACTACTAGGAGAGACTTCTAATGACTATTAAACTAGTGAGGAAACCAGAGTTAAAGTAGAGGTGATCCATCAGAGTCCTACTGCTTCTGGAGCTGCAACAGCACATGCTGATCCCCTTTAGACTTCCAGTTCCCAAGTCCACAGAAATCAGTGACTAAAATCTTCCTGCACCAAGGCAAAAAGTTCCACATTTCCACCTGTATGCCTGCAATGACAAAACACCAGGGGAAAAAAAAAAAGTCTGCCTCAGACTGCAAACTTTCCTTTTGCATTACCTGCATGGAAGGCTGATCTCAGTATTTGGATGAGAACTTGATACACACAGCGGCACTAGTACAGTAACACAGAAGATGAAACAGTCTGTGCCACCAACGCTTGTAACATTAGGGGCATAAATAGGATTGAGGCGCTTACATAGGTACCTTCAGGACAAAACTCTTCAGACAAGAATTATTTTTTCCATTACATACATGTACTTAAACATAAGAGTAAGCCATTCAAACTAAAGTATCTGCCATTCCATGACATGAGACCTCTTCACACAGGCCTCCTTTCCCTGCATACCCCAGAAGAGACAGCCTCCTCTCCCTTTTGGCTGACCAGGCAAGCGTAGCTTAAGCTGTCCTGAGTCCCTTGGGCAGGACATACCTCCTACATTGCAACACAGTGCAGGTGATCAGGGAGTAAAGCAAAGGCAACGCCCTGCCATCCTCATCAGAGAGCTGAAGCCCCCATATGAATTCAGACCACGACCAGATTCATTTGGGTCCGTCCCTGGGAGTGCACACTCCCAGGCATAGCAAATCACACTTTCTCCCAAACACATTTCAAAGTTTATCCTCATTCTAATTTAATTAATCAGAAAGATATCATCTTGATGTGCCAGAGAGGTGGCCAAGGAGGAGACCAAAGCTGCTTTTTTTCTTTTTTCAGTTAAAGTTTATTTAAGAAAAAGAAAACAGAGTTTAAGAATAATCATTGAGTTTTCCCCTCCTTCCAAATATTATTTTCCACTTTTAGATCACAGTGTGTCATCTGAATGAGCACCTTATCACTAGCCAACAGGGGGAATTCAGTGTTTGTATTTACATTTGCATTTATATGGCATTTTCATACACTGTATCTCAAACCACTGACAGAGCAATGAATCACAGACCTGGGGACTGGTGACTACATGCATCACGGCAGCAGCATCGCACAAGTGGTACAGCTGGAAACGCTTTGGGTGCTAATTAATCTTGGCTGCTACTAATTCACAGAGAGGAGAGCCTGGCCTGACAGATTTGGCTCTGCCTTACAGTTTGGAGGAGAGCTCAGAGAGACAGCATTTTAAAAATTTGCTTTGGGAATGTCTGACATAGCATTTCATTCAGAGGATGGGACCAGCTCAGTGCTCTCAAAAGACAGCACGTGGAGTAGATGCTTGACTAAAATACTGTAGTATACTATGGGGTTCAAGTAATTTTTTCCTCTTATTTGGGTACGCAAACAGAACACATCTGAACTATTTGGGAACTTAGAAGATCAGTTCATTTAGTATAAAGGCACACTAAGAAAGTCACTGAGTATATTCAGGAGGAAAATAAAAGTCAAATTAAAAAAACCCCAAACAAACAAACAAAAAAACAAAAGAGAAAAAAAAAAAAAAACACCACAAGAAACCACACCAGAACTACTTAGCTTTCAAAAGATACCAAAAAGAATATAAAATTCAGTCTGCTCAGAGCCTGGCTCTGGCTATTTGCAAAACCTGGATATTGCTTGGAAAAACAAAGGGATCAGAGCGGAGCATGTCGTTCATCATCCCTCTTTAATTCACGATTCAGGGCTAGTGACAGTGCGGATCTGAGACAACAGCTAAAAGCAGCAAGACTCGTCATGCTGTAGGGACCAACCCAGTGATCGTGCAACTAATAATGCAGCCACTTAAGATGTGCAAATAATCTTGCTTCTTACAGAAACTGAGACACTTCCAGGGTCACTAAAACTGCCCTGCACTGCTAGCAGGGAGTAATTGCTGTATTCACGAGAAAGCCAGGATTCCCGCAGGACAGCCTCTTTTATGCAACTGAAAGGAGTGGGAGTGTCTCCTACCAACCCCCTTCTGTGCCTCATGCAGAAGGTTGCCACATCAGGGCCCCGAATAATTCATGTTTCTCATTCCTCATCAGCCCTCTCACTCTGTCCCACTCACACCAGCAAACTCAGTTGTACTGCCAAGGCTGCAGAGTGCTCTGATTAATTGCTCTCATTACCAGCTCATTTTTAAAATTTCCCTTCATTTTAATGCAGAACTTTTCTCTGGAACCTGAATTGTAATAAGTAAAAAGCAGTAATAAGCGTGAAAACAGGGCCCTGTGGCTGGCGAGAAGTGACCGCTTCACCAAAGGGCGAAAAATGAGGAGGCAAGCCCTCTGAAGAGAGGAGCTAATGATGAGCAATCACAAGCAAAGTGCCCTGCTCAGAGAGACCTGCAGACGTGCACAAAGGGTGCCAGCACCCGCAGGAGGAACAGCACCCGCAGCATTGCAGAAGGACCCTGGGAAGTACTGTAAACACCTGGATAACCCCTGCAGCCCCTGCCCTGCCTCAGGTGCTGCTGGAGAGGTCAGAGTAACGACAGGGACTTAACATTAAATGAGAGGCAAGTTTCTCTATAGAAACGGCACGTTTCCAGCAGGATTTTCTTTGAGATAAGTGAAAAGTAGATAAAACTCCAAGCAACTGTCAGAGGTGAATCAGAGGACTTGCTGTGGCCTTACCATAAGCATGGAAAAATGGCAAATATCACTCTCTCTTCACTTTAGCACTGACAAACATACTCTTTGGAACAGAATGAATGTGAATGTAAACTTGAAAAATTAGGGGAACAGAAATATGTTTTTTTTCTGAATGGATGGAATGTTGAAGTTACTGAATACGGCAGTCCCAGGCTATTATTCAAATGCACTACCATTAAAAAGGTGTATGATGATTGTCCTTTATGGATTGCTTTCCCTAAGTTCAGCACTCAAGACAGGAGTCTTTTTCTACATCAGGCTTGAACGCATAGGCTTACACCTCTATTACTCCAATCCAGCTGTACTGTGGCATATTTGATAATTTAACTTATCTTACCTTGGGCTGGCAGATTCTGGAGCCATCCTGTTGCTATAATGAGCATGTTTAAAGTTTCTGTGTCACAAATTAAAGGTTCTTAACAACCACTCTTGATTATAGAAAAGAAAGAATAAAGTCTGTCTACTTACTGTTTGGATAATGCTAACAGGACGAGAACCAGTAGAAACAAGGTACTGCCGTAGATCTCTGAATACATGAAGGCAGATCGGGAAGAAGTTTCCATTTTCCCTAAACAACACTCTCACTTCATCACTTGCAGACACAATTCAGGGCAGCGATCGTGGGCTATAGGCATAATACAGCTTCTCCAGTTATGAAAACAGAGTTAGAAAAAAAAGCAAAAGATGCAACAGCACAGGTCCCTTCAGTGTAGTTTTTAAAGACAAGAAATACATTTGGTAATCTTCCTGTTGCAACAATAAGAAATGATCATTTACAACACAGGCCACATGTAAAATTATGCTAAATTAAAAAACAGAAGCACCTAATACGATGTAATTTTGCAGTTATTAAGTACTTACTGAACTCTAACTTCAGAACCGAGAGATTTTTTTGCAATGCATAAAGGATACAGTGCTCCTGTATTTAGTGCAATGAATAATTAGCTGAATGCTCAGTAAACAGCAAGTTTACCCATGACTTTCCTTGCCACTAGATGCTTGGTTAGAAGCCATTTAGGGATGCTCGACTAATAACCAGTTCATCTCCACGTTCAGCCCTTGACAGCTCAGACTGCCTAGCATTTCTCAGCTGCTCTGCATTGATGTATACTTGTAAAATGCCTGAGAAATAGCATGGACCCAGTTCATACAGTCAAAATTAAGAGGCTGCTTTGAAAAACAATGTACCAACTCTGGTTCATTGCGATCATGCTCTGCATTTCCCAGTCCTTATTTTTTGCCAATTAAAACTAATTCTTTAAGATTCACAGCCCAGAAATCCCATGTTCCCTGATATGTGTCAGGTTGTGGTTCTGTTCAGAGACAGAGGCAATTCCTCCAGAAAGCCCAGTCTGACACAATCAAATACATCTTGTCAAAGTCCAGCTAATCACAACCCTGCACTTAATCACATCAGCTCTTTCAGCTAACCCCAGACAGTATTACATTTGGGGATTCTTGGAAAATTCAATATAACCTAGTATTCAAATAACCCAGGTCACAGCTTGTTCCTCAACTTGATGCTGCTTTCTACAAATATGTCATTATTCATTAAAAATGGTGTCATAATTTGACACGCAAAGTTTCTGAGAACTCGCATACATTCTGCAAGTTGCTTGATTAGAGATCAATGCCTTGGGTTAAAACTTATATTTGCAATCTGGGTGTGGCTTGAGAAGCACCACAGTATTATAAAGACAGATCAGGGAATGTGTCTGGTTTTCTGATGCTAGTTTTTGGACACGCCACTTAAAAATGGTACCCCAGAATTTAGCCGCCCATGCATAAGATCAATAAATGCCTCTCCACTGTTGAGCATGTTCTCAATTTACAAAGCATCTTGATTAGATTTATTAGCTAAAATTATGGACCTAATTATTTATATTGCTTGCACAGGATCTAAGAGTTAAGTATTAGTGTCAATTGTTGAAGTTATTTCCAGAACAGAAGGCAGTCTGAACATGAGGCTAGATCTGAACATGAGGCTAGACAAAGCTCAGACTACCACCACACTTTTTTCTACAAATATCACTCAATCCAAGCTTCCATAGTGCCGCATCATTCAGTCACCTTGAACCAAATGTCATATTATAGCTGCACCGTAAAATATTCATCTGTCTCCTTGCTTTTCAGAGGTATGAGTGAGTGGAAGATATTTTCCATTAAAAATTTAAACCAGGTGGAATGTCATGGTTATGAGATGAAAGTAAGGTCGCTCAGAAAGTAACTGGAGTAGATGAGACAAATCTCTTCACAGGAATGTCTGTGCACTGCGGGGAGGTGTAAGCAATAGCATGCCACACCACTGTTTTATTTACAGACCATATGGCCACTTTTGAAGGAAAGGAAACTGAGAATCTCTGCAGCCCCTCAGCAGGAGTCTCTTGAGGTGACCAGGGGTGTTTTGCAGCTTGGAGAGCTGTGTAAAGGCAATCCCCAGTGAGCTCAGTGGACACCAAGAACAGCAGAGTTAGCCCGTGCTGTTCGGGGCTAACAACAGTTTCTAGCTCCAGCTGCCACCCTGTTTTCCAGTTAGTAGCAGTGCTCTAAATCCCCATACATTAATGCAATAACTGTGGGTTTTGCTGGCTTTAGCGATTAGTAGCATTTTAACTCCTGCTTCCCAGTAGTCCTGCTCACCAATCAGCAAAAGACATGACAGGCAAGTCCCCAGATGCTCTCATTAAAAGCTTCCTATTATTTTAACAATATTTAATGGAGAATATATTTTTAAAAGATC